>JAQIXT010000007.1:0-163352 GCA_034700445.1 Stenotaenia linearis | reverse complement strand
ATATGATCAAATAATTGTGTGAATATAATTATTTCAATTTTTTTGAATCAATATAAATTAATTCTTTAAACACAATTAAAAATTGTTAAAATTTGATGTTAATCTTTATATTCAAGACTATTGTATAAGTCATAATCATAATTTGTTTAACTTTGTTAGTGATTTAATTCTGTCGTTTAATTTTGTATGAAATTAATTTCGCACATTAAATATGCAATTGTAAATTCAGTTAATTTTCCCCTCCATAAATCATATTATCATAAATGTACTTACAGTTGATACTCTTCTGACTAACAGTCCAAGCTCTGTAGAGAATGTCATGTCATTAGTCGAATAATATTGCAATCTGCATAAAATTGTATTATATTATTAAGCTTAACTGGCAGTTTTATCGGTATTACCAGATATTACATATGCAGTCCAGTCACTCTTTCCACAGTCCAGGTTACAGGAAGGCTTACAGTTAGGGTTACACGCAAGGCATACAAAATAATTTAGTCTTGCAGAATGTAATATAATTCTTGTGTTTACTATTTCTAAACAATATATTTTTGTAAAATTTGCGACATTTTATATTTGTGTAGTGTAGTAGGTATTGTACTACGAGTCGGTTGAGACAAGTTGGTTTTCCCACCTTCCATATCGATTGGTTGAGCTGGCAAGGCATGGCATGTGAGTCATTCGCGTGACGATTTGTTTTTATTTAAAAGGATTGTGGGAAGTCTGCCCTGTTGGTAAACAAGAGAACTAAAAGCATTTTGTTTGGTGTATCAGGTCGGTTGTTTTTACCTGGCCTTATTCAAATTTACTATGAGTTTTAGACTATTCAAACTGACTGACAGTTTATTTTGTATTTTTTCCCCTAACACTTGTTAATGTCTGAACACATAGGCGAAGACGAAACATTGGATCCTCGGATTCAAGTAAGCAAATTTGAAAATCAAAATTTGAATTCAAAATATAACGATTTTTTAACATTTCAGATCGAGCTCGAAAAATTAAACTCTTGTTCGGAAGAAATCAACAAATTAGAAAAACAATTCGAGGTATTCTACATATTTTCTTATTTCCTGAATTTATTACATAATAAAAATATTTTTTGAATTTTTACAGGATGCTAATTCGTTATTCCACACCACATTTACTTTATATTCGCACAAATTAAAAAGGTTAAATAAACAAATCAGTAAATCATCGATTGAAAAAGCGAGGCCTTATTATGTTGCTAAAGAAGTTGCGAAATTGGCGCAAATTGAAACGCAGAAAGCAGCTGTTAAGTTCCAACGGTCAGTCACTGCTCACGAATCAGCCAAGGAAGCATACAGCGTAGCTGAAAAACGTTTCCTCAATAAACAAAAGGATCTCGAATTCAATTCTGCTTTACAGGATATGCTCAATCGTATCATTATTGAAGTACGATTTCCCATCTAAATATTCATTCGAGCTCGAAAGCCATCGAGAAATGACCGATTGATTGCAATATTTCAGGTTAGTGAAACAGAGAGAAAGAAAACACAATGTGAGAAAGAGCACGAGAGAAAAGCAGCTGAATTTGTACGAGAAACGCAGAAAATTCACCAAATGGAGAGAGAATTAAAAGGAATTATATCTAAATCAGCGTAATATTTCAATTTGAATTAATTTTGAATACATTTTAGACTTTTAGTGTAAAATTGCTTTTTTATGTTGCAGACCATATTTCGTTCTGAAAGAAACTTACTTAAAAGAACTTGAAAATCTAAAGCAGCGAATCGAACAGTTACAGATAACCATAAATCAAGCGAAAAGAAATTATTCCGAATCTTTGAACAACCTAGAAATAATTTCGGAAGAAATACACAGTTGGCGTCTGGTTCGACAACCGAGAGAACCGGGTGTGGGAGCTGAGAAAGAAACGTTATCTCAAGAAATGATAGGTGAGAAAAATTTGCTGTGAAACAAGAAAATATATTTTTTTAACATTTCTTTTTTTTTTTTTTGTAAATTTTTTTTTTTCCAGACCAAGTCGATGGGTTGGTGAAAAATTTTAAATTACAGTAATCGCAGCATTAATAAAAACGTCACTGCCGACTAAAGAGAAATTTCATTCCATCATAATTGTAATAAAATAACGAACTTGTCTATTGATAATGTTTTAGTTAAGTTTAACTGGTTTGATTGTTTTTTATTATTATAAGAAAACTTGGATTACATTAATATGAAAATAAACATTTTAGTGTGTGTGCCAGCAGATATTTTAATAAATTTTGATTTTACAATATTCCATAAAATATTTCAAGAAATTAAACAAAAGCCATAAAACAATTTAAACCACTAAGGAAACGTTCATATAAAACAGAAAATTTAACAAAATAATTAAAACAATCACAAACTACTGTCTGAAAGTAATTCTCTATTTTCACCTGGTCGAAAAATATGAAGGTCATCAATTCTCAAAAACACAATTTTATTGGGTAATGTGGCTCCTTCAATTATTCCTTCTTCCTCCGCTTTTTCTGCAACACTCGCCTCGATTTCCTCTTCAGCATGATCTCCAGACGTTGATGGTCTTTTAAGGATACTTTTAGGTGCGCTAAACACTTTCTAAGACAAAAAAAAAATTCAAATTTTAATAAAAAGCTGTTTTTAAAATCAATTTTTATCATTTTCATAAACCTTAACTTCAGCACCCAAGTTTCTAGGCAAAGTTTTGCTACTTTCCTTCTTGCTCTTCTCTTTCTTACATCTGTTTCTTCTAAACGGTATTCTACTCGAAGGTCTCGCAAGTTCTTCTACTCTCTTACTTCCATAAGCCGGGAGAGTGTGAGAAACTTTTACTTTAGTCGTCTTCGGAATCTCTTCGCGTTGGGTTGGCTTATCAACGACATTGACTTGCACTGCTTTGTTCTTTTTATTATCATCCACCAACCCTAAATTAAAGAACAACGTTTTCACTCCTTCCAAATTGGAAGTGAACGCCCAGCACATATCAAATGTTGATAGCCCAGCCATAAGATTAAGAAATTAAAGTTCTAAACAGTTGCTGGCTTTCATTTATTCAACTTTTTTTTTTAAATTTTATTTTATAAACAATTCCTTTGCACGTGAGCTGTTTTGTACATAAAATTCAACATTGTTGTAATAGACTAATTATTAACAAACATTCTCTACCAATATTAGTAAGAAAAGTTCTCTTTTTAAAATTAGTATCTTATTACCGACCTATATTACAAATTACAAATATTTTATATCAATATTTACTATGGAATACCACGAGTGAATGATGAAATTAACGTGCTAATTTGAATGGTATTTGGGAATTACATTACAAATAAATGAATTCAGGTATGGCATTGGCAAGGTACAATAATATTTGGAATTTATGAGATAAATGATTTGATTGCTACAAGCCGATAGTAAATAAGTCGGCGAGTTTACTTGGGCTACTAACGTTTGGGAATCAGTGATTTAATGCAATTGTAACGAAATTAAGGGTTGCCATTCATCCAGACATTTTGTGAATTTTTAATGTAAATAATAATAAAATTAAAAGCAGGAAGTTGGAACTAGAATTTACAGGCGGAACTGGAAACCACATGTTACAACACACATAGAATTCAGTCAAATTTTTTAAAAATAAAAACAATCACATTGAAAATGTATATTTTTCATGTAATGCAATAATAACCCTGTGCTTATAATAAAAATTCGACCAACTTTATAAATGTTTGTATTTCCTATTCTTTTGTCCACTGCATAATTTTTCTAAAAATAACTTTTTAAAGTATATTCATACTTTACCTAATATTTTTATAATATTTCCATATCTCCTCAAAATTTTGCCAACATTTCCAAATTTCCATAACTTTAAACAATTTTTTTTGTTTTTTTTTAAATTTATTTTTCAAAATTTTCCCAAAATTTCACCATATTTACTTCAATATTGCCAAACTTCAGCAATATTCAATTTCAATGTGTTCTCATAATTCTAATACAACAATCTACTCACTTCTTACATTCCTAGATTAATATCTGCGAATTTTACAAACAATAATTGAAAATGTCTTTAGTAGTCATTAGCAATGGCAACCCTAAAACTAAGTAAAAAAACCTAAGTAAAAAAAAAAATTGTAAAATTGTAAAATTATGAATACGTGCCTAAGTAACAATTTCTCAACATAATTTCCTTATAATAACAACTATCATTATAATTATAATAAAATTTATGTTTTAAAAATATGTAAATAAACATCACTCAAGTTTGCTGGAAAACATACGAAATAGATTTGTACACCCAATTATTCTATTAAAACCAAAACTCAAGAGTCAAAAATTGAGAAAAATACTGGCATAATAATTATCAATTTCCAAATTCACAACTTTATATTTCTAACTACCATTTACGCATAAAATTTCTTTGAAATCCACCTATTCCTCGAAACCCTCTGCCTTTCGGCTCCTTTCTTTTCTCGTGACCTACTCCTTTACTCACATGACCACTACCAACATTCAATTTCACTTCAACACCAGATTCACCCACAACTTGAGTCTCCATGCACGAAATCCTTATTTGCTCTAAAGATTCACTCATGTCATCAACGCCATTACTGCTATCTTTTAACTCTGATTTGCCAAAAACTGACATTTTCCTCGACTTCGGTGATAATAAACCCGTTGCGGCTGATTTCAGAGAACCAATTTTTCCCACTACCGTACTTTTACGTTGATTTGTGGAATAATTTGGTTCCGGTTTTAAAAATTCAGGTGATTTTTCGTACCCGCTGTCTCTTGACCCACGTTTTGAACTTATTGCAGCTGCCTTTTGTCCATTTTCAGCTTTGTTGTTGTTGTTGTTGACAAACAACTCCACATCAGCACTAACAGTGTTCGTTCCGCTGTCTGAGCTACTAAATTCGTCTTTTGCGTTAGTCACAGCGTCGTTTGATGTTCCGTTTAGTTGTTTTTGTTGCCATTTCACTTTAGATCCCCGCCGATGTTTTGTCCGCATTCCGATCGCTTTCAACAGGCCTCCCTTTTTTTCGCGGCTTTTCCGGCGCGATGCTGGCGTTGTGTTTACGGGAGCACTGATGGCTCGCTGAACGAGAGGTACGTCTAAGTGTGATGGAGATGTTGTTGGAAGGCTTGTTTTGCGACTGGAAGCGGGCGAAGCATTCGCAGATGATTTGCGACCGTTGGCGGGCGATGATGTCAGAGATGATTTGCGACTAGCAGCTGGCGACGCAGTCAAGGAGAATTTGCGGCCCGAGACGATTTTGGCCCACACGCCAGGATCTGGAAATTAAAGTACGCGATTATGCTGTTGAAGTGGAAAGGATTTAAATCGACATTAATACTTGGAGATGTTCGAGGTACAGGGGATTGAGGAATTAAGGATCGGGAATTCCAAGCACCCATTAGTATCGGCGATGCACTATTCCTGTTTGGTGTCATGGGTCTAGAAACAGCTATTTGTTGAGCTTTTTGGAGTGATATAGTTGGTTTAAGCAGCAATGTGACCTCTCGTTGATGCACTTTGCAGTTGTCAAGTCGAATCTTGTGTCGGTAGCGAGAATGTTTCGGTTTCTTCACGAAAGACTACATTTTTCAACAAAAAAAAATTATAAATAAAAAATTCATTTTTAAAGTCTTTATTATTAACGGTACTAAACTAACTAATTATAAAAATCGCAATTCACGTCTACTAGTTTTTTTTATTTTTAGATAAGAGTCCTGTTGACCCCAAATCAAAGACGCAAAATGCGATAAAGTTGTTTAACTGTTTGTTCGTTATCATGAATTGCAATCTTACTAAATTTGTATTAATGAAATTATACTTTCAACCTGATAAAACACTGTGCAATCTACAATAGTATCGTCGTGAATGCCCGTATACCATCGCTCCATCACAAATGGAGCTTGTTGAATAATTTGTTCTGATTCTTGAAACCGAAAGGCCACTTTCTTTATGCATCCAACAGCTGCTAGGTTGTCGTTTTCGTCAATTTCAACATACATTTTCCACTTATGCTCCTGAAATATTTCACAACATTAAAATAAAATTTTTTTTAAAAATTCATTTAAGTACCGTTTCATGAGCTCCACGTCGTATGTGGCTACCAAAAATAAGAATTAATTTGACTCGCGAAGCCGGTATATCCACGGATAACATTAATGGTTCAATGAGCGTCTGAAAATTGATTAAATTAAATCCGCGATAATTTCCACACTTAACGTCAAAATTTACATTTTCCAGAGGTGGAAAATCCAACATTCTTGTATTATGAGCATTCAACTGATCAATTTCGTCCTTCAAAATAAAATTTTCGTTAGTTTATTTCAAAAAATTCAGTTTTTAGTGTAATTACATTTAAAGCTTTTATGTGCCCGATTGAAACTATACCCATCGCACGTAAATCATCCTGAGTCAATCGAAGTAAACTTCGTCCTGAGATATTATGTTTAGGAAACAGAGGGATGTAGCGAGCTAAATCTTTCGTGTGTTCTAAAACAAATAAAATATTTATATTAAATTAAAATTGAAGGTTTTTTTAAACATTATTATTTACCTTGCGACACGACTTGTTGAAACCAAAAACTCTAAAAATTAAAATAAAATTTGTTATAAAATCAATTTAAAATAAAATAATTATAAAAATAACTCACAACGTCATCCTCAGTCCAGGTGTTTACATCGTGCGAATTTAATTTTTGCAAATATTGTTGACGTTCTAAGCTTTGTTCTTTTTCTTCCAACCTACGTTCCCATTCTTGCAGCTCTCTCTGCCGTATATCCAAATCTCTTTCCATGCTATTAATGCGACCCAATGTATCCTCAATTTCACTTCTGCAATAAAATGTTAAAAAATATTTTAAAAAATAAAAAAAATAAAAAAAATATTAAAAAATTAAAACTCACTTCCACAAACTTCTTTCCTTCAGATACGATGCTCCGATGGTTTCTACAGAAATTTTGTAACTTAAGTAAAAATGTATTAAAACGAATTCTTAAATTCATTTACCATCTCTTTGAAAACATTTTATCTGTTCGATTATACAAGCAAACGATGGTCGTTTTCGTGGATCTTTTTGCCACGACATTTTCATCAAATTAGTCAACGGAGCTGGGCATGTGCTTGGAATGACTAATCTCTACGGATTTAGTTAAAAATTAGGAATGAATGATTCTAAAAGCAACAATCATACCTCGTCTTTCTCTACAACTAACCACGCAATTTGAAAACCTTCAATTCCCTTGAATGGAATTTCGTGCGTCAACAATTCCCATAAAACCTTCAAAATTAAAAATTAATTTATTATTATTTATAATAAAAACTGAATAACTCACCACTCCATACGACCAAATATCACAGGCTTCTGACGTAGGTAGCGATTGTATCACCTTAATAAATACAGCATTCAAATTTAATTAATTCAATCTTAAATTTAAACAAAAATATTTTACTTCTGGTGCCATCCACGGTATGGTTCCAGCCAACGACATTTTCGTTGTGCTACCATGGAATCGTGAAGCTCCAAAATCACAAATTTTACAAACAAAATCAGAAGTAAGAACAACTGAAATTGTGAAAAAAAAAATTTTTAATTTCCACATTAATTACCCATAAAAATATTTACTATTTTTAGATTTCAGGTCCCTGTGTATAACTTTAACGGGAGCTTCTGTGTGCAAATAATTCATTCCGCGAGCAATATCCATTGCCCAATCTAATATTTCATCATAACTGAGCATTTTATCCTCTTGATGAGAGGCTAAAAACGAGTACAGTGAACCACTAGGTGCATATTCTGAAAATATTGATTAAAAAATATTGATTAATAAAAATGTAACGCAAACTTCATTAGCAATTGCATAATAACGAATACGAACCCATAACTAAGCAGTAATTCGGAGGTTTAGTCACAGCGCCGTAAAACTGGATGATATTTTTGTGACTTAAAATGCTTAATACTTGTGCCTGTAATAATATAAAAACATTTAATGAAATAATGTTAGTAGGAAAATAAATCTTACCTCTTTTTCAAGTACGAGCACTTTTTTAACAGCAACGATGTTTTTCGATTTCCATCGTGCCCTGTAAACAGACCCAAATGCGCCTCCGCCGCATTTTTCATAGAATTCAAAGTCTGCGTAGTCGACTTCGACTAATCCCAGAGATGATTGATTCTCCATAACGGAAAATCATAATATTAAAACCGCATCTGCAACAACAACAGCGAACATTGAATCAACTCAAAATAAAAATAACGTAAATCGATATACAATTTTTCATTCTGGTTATTTATATTCGACGCACAATAATTTATTCCTACACGTAAGTGTTGACAAAAGAAAAGTCAAAAACATGGTGATGAGTCATGCTAAAGTTTATCATTGTAAAGCAATTGCACTAAGCCTAAACCATCGATGCACACTTAAAACAGTAATTAACCACAAACAACACGTAAATAAACACCTACGGTACGTTATTGGGCGGCGCAAAAAAATGCAAAATTGTATTTGTACGGAATACGTAGCTATTGCATCACCTGCATAACATGTGATGTGCGGAGTACGAACGACGACTGCTCGTGCAGAATCTTGGATAGCGTCGATTCACGGAACCGGGAATGCCAAGGGCCACGAACAACTTGCGTAGAACAACCGCTATGCTGGCGTTTCCGGATCAGGTGGTGTGACGTCATTCGCTGTGGCTGAATTTCCAAGAATTTAGTCTGTGGCTGAGAATTAAACATTGAAAATATAAATAGATCGATTGTCGCTATTGCTACGATGTCATCACCTGTTTGCAAGTTATAATTACATTTTTAACAACAAATCAAATTTTATTTTATTATTATTTTTTTAGGGTAATTTTAATTCAACAATCAAGATTAAATAACAGATTGCATATTAATCCCCCATGACAACATTGATAAAAAATTATCCAAATATTTTATTTATTTAATCTAAAACTAATAATAATAATAATTTCAAAATTACAACACTTATATTATGTGATTATCTTAATTAAACAATAACATTTTAAAAAAATTAGCATTGTGTAAATTATTGTAATAAAAACATTGTATTAAAGAATTATTTAAAAATAAAATAGAAAAAAAATAAAAGTGTTCTTATTGGTTTTTATAAGACGAGACAAAGAGCCATGAAATGCCAGTAAAAGAAAACATCATCCTTTGATGAAGATGACTAAAGATGCAGGATGTTAAGTTGCCCAAAATAGGAAAGAAAGGCGGGCCCCCCTCGCTTTTCAGCGCCTCTACTGGTGGATTCTCTTGTGGAGACACGAAACCCACAGTTGGTGACACTGGAAATATCTCAAGGATTCAGCAGTTCCACGAGTTGGAAAGATATTTGTAACTTCAGCCCAGCCGCGACGGGCTGTGCTATTTCGACCAGGCGTTCGAGTTGGTTGTGCCCGCGGTGAATTAACCTGATACAGTACTCATATTTGATGAAGCTACAAATAGAGATCACCTATACATCTTCAGGGAATACGGATCAATTTTGATAAATTCTGTGTTTAGGTAATGTATTATTCATTTTATTTTCACTCAAAGTAAATTAACAATAGAAATGGTTTACTAAGGGGTAAAAAAATGATATTTTTATTACCCGGTAATTAACTTTAGTTTTAATTTTTTTTTTTTAAATGAGAGAACTTTAAGGTTTTACAAAATTACCTTATACAAAACGACAAAACTAAAAGATGGGAGTACAAACTATAAATAAGTTGCGTTAAACTTTTCTAAATTTAGTTTAATCAAATTATAAATTACTGTAAGCTCCTACAAAAAAGTGCGGAAAAAGTTGTTTAAATCTTGATAAGACAATATAAATTAATGAAAAATACATTTGCATCGATTTAGACCAAAGGAATGTCATTGTATCCTTTATTAGTGTGATTGGACTGCAATAGATGGCGGCAGACAGGCGGACAAACACAGACATTCGATAAAAGAGGCCGCAGTAGCCATGATTCAATTTCAGTAGTGGTGATTGGAGACACATTCTTGTGCCCAATCTCATTTCTAAGTTTGTCCCATAGTGACGCTAAATTGACGTATCGTCGGAATGCGCGAGAAGGAGTACATAGATAAAACCAAACTTGCCAAAATCTATTAATTTTCCCACTCCATCTGGCAGACGCTCAAATGAGAGTCGAACGCACTTAGATTCGCCTTTTTTCCTGTTTTTCTTCTTTTTATTTAAATCCAAACCCAAATTACAGCTAAGAACGGATTGTGTGTCACCTGTTGCAGATATTTTGGGTGAATTGGCACACGAAAAGACAGGTCAATGTTGGCAAAGCAGTAAACCATTGCAAGAAAAAATGTTTTAGGAAGAACAAGAGTGAGAACAAAATCCTCAACAAACTTGTTAACTAGATTGAGCTCGTTGAAACTAGAGGTCTCTCCTTATTCCGAAACTTTGAGGTTTAAATTGGTTTACAATTTCAACACAAAGGATTCAAAAATAAAAGGAAAACAATATTGGTACATAAACATTTTGTTGTTCCTTCCAAACTCTTGACAGCGATAAATTGAAATTACTCCTGATTTGGCAAGAGTATTAACCAACTGAACATTTCAAGAAGTTTGATCTTTCACATCAAAAGATTCTTTATTTTCTTTACTTTTTCTCATTTGTTAAAAAAAAGTTAAAAACAAGCGAAAGAAACGGTTGCGGGAGGCCGCACGTGTACAGCTATTTTTGAAGATCTCCATTAAGCTACTTTTAACTCTTCACTTTATTTTCATTCCACTAAAAAGTCAATCCTCACCACAAACTTTTCAACCCGTTTTGCCCCCTCACCATTTATAATGTATTTACTGTCACAAAAATTGCCAAACGAAAATACTTTCAACCCTGCAAAGTTGGCAGCAGTTTAGCATTTGTATATTTCAACAATAAATCCTCGACTTTGAGTGAGGGTGCGGAAGGGATTGAAAATAGCTAAATTTACTAATTACACACCTTATCTGTGTGACCACTCACCCTAAGGGTTATTGGAACTTCCCAACTAAAAGTCCTGGTGAAATTTTCTATTCATAGCTTTGTGTAAAGAGTATATTTAGGCGCAAAAGGCATGTGATAGACCTAAAGAAAGATTTGTAAGAGGTGTTTTTTGTTGACGATGCACATGATTCAATTCCCTGCCCACACGCCGAATACTGTAGCACATTTTACAGTTTGTGACTAACATAACTATATTCACCTGCGCATCGTCAACGGTAGTTTTGGGCTTACAGTCAGTGAAGTATTGCAAGTGGGCGGTTTAACGTTTTATATTTGGCCTTGGCATTCCTAAACATTCAGTTGAAGCATTCAAAAGTGATAAAATGGATCGTGTTTCGTCCCTCGTGTCATCCTCGACCACAAGGTATGACTTAATAACCCCTTAAACTCAGTAAAAACGTGATTTATGATTGAGATGGAGATGAGAATGAAAGATAGAACATGACGTGTAAGAGGTGCTGTTGTTTCAAGACATGGAATGTGAAAAATTGTTTATTTAAGAAAAAGGAATGGGAATTTAAAATAGCTATACAATTTAATGTCAAAAAGGTAAAATTATTTTTCTGAAAATTTTCAGAAAAGTAAAATATCAAAAATTAAACAAAAGTCAGGAAACTTACGTAGGCAGTTTAAAAATAGTTTTGAAATGTTTAGGCAAGTTAGAAGGAGTTGAGAAATAAGCAGTTATGTGTTGCTTAACTTAGTAAGCAGTTTTCTATTGCTTAACATTTTCTTTGAATTTATCTAAAAAAATCTTATTTTTTTTTTTTTATATTTTCAGATCAAATTATTTAAACAGATCTCCAGACACTTTAACTAAAAAGGCGCTAAGCGCCATGGCAGCTCAAGTAGGCACCGTTAACCCTCAAGCAAACACCGCAGGCATAACCGGTCAGAGCGCTTGGAGCCAACTGGACCAATTGCTGACCTGCGCCATTTGTTTGGACAGATATCGTAATCCGAAATTACTCCCATGTCAACATACGTTTTGTATGGACCCATGTCTAGAAGGATTAATCGATTATATAAGAAGACAAATCAAATGTCCCGAATGCCGGGCCGAGCATCGAATTCCTTATCAGGGCATCCAGGGATATCCCACCAATGTCACTTTAATGAGGTTCCTCGAATTGCACTTCGAGGTGACAGGAGAAATGCCAGATCTCACACCGACTGTCAAAGAAAGATGCGGCGTGTGTAGCGAGAAAGCCTACCTGTCCCAATGCGGTCACTGTGACAAGAAAGTGTGTCCTGATTGTAAAGAGGCACATGTCGACATTTTGAAGCGAGAAATTTCACGCATTAATAACCAAGTATTTTTAAACATTTTAAAAATTTTAGAATATTTTTTTAATTTTTTTAAAAATATTTTAGGTGAGACGTGGATTGCACAGATTGCAAGAGGCTTTGGGACAAGCGGATAAAAGTGTGGGACAACTGCAAGTAAATTGCGCAAACGTAACGCAAGAAGTCGAAGAAATATTTCGTCGTTTACATAAAGCACTGAACGATCGCGAAGAAACGATTAAAAGCGAGGTGCAAGCGCTGTTGCAATCCGAATTGAGGAATTTGACACAGCTGAAAGAAAATTTGGACATCGAAGTAAACAACATTCAGAGCAACTGCGATTTGATCGAGAAACACGTGAACGACAGTGACGAATGGGAAGACGTCGAACTCGTTGATTATAAAGAAATATTTCTTAAGACATTGGACTTTGTGAGAAATTTTGATCCAGATCAGGCTGAGTTTAATGCTCGTCTCCGACTGCACACTGGCACCGAGCCTGAAGTACTCCTTCAAAGTATCGCGCATTTGGGCGACCTCACCGTCAACTGTCCTCATATTCCTTCATCCAATTTACCCGCTAATAATAACCAAAACCTGATGAGAAGTAAAAGTGATCATCGGCTCGCGACTCAGATGCACAGACAAGAAGAGCAGCGAGGTTATTTGGGAGTTGGACATCGATACGGTAGTGGACACAGCAGTGATACTGAGTCGAGAGGCGATAACAGCGGTTACCGAAGGTCCGAAGAAGGCGATCGGTACGGGAGTCGACGTTACGGAGGAGGCTGGCAAAAAGATGACGATGGAGGAACGCCATATCGATCACGTTTTGCACGAGATGACGCTTTGAGGGAAGGAAGCGATCCGGAAGCTGTGAGTGGACGTTCGGTACGATTCGCCCGCGCTGAACAAACGGATGCACCACCACCTCGAGAACGACTTTACGATATAGAAGACACTGTTCGAGGGCCGATGAGTGGCATCGCGAAATTTTTGGATTCGCCAGTCGTCATGAGACGAATTCAACAAAACGAGCAAAGAGCGCAGAAGAAATTGGAAGAAAAATTGAATCCTCCAGCCCCACAGCCAACTCCCGCGCCTCAACCTGTTCCGGCACCTCCCACAACACAAACAACAACACCAACAACTCCAGCACGAAAAACTCAAAGGCAGCTGAGCGAGGACGAAATCGATAAAATCAAAGCTCAAAACAAAGGCCAAACGAGTTCATCTACAACAACAACACCAGCACCAACAACAACAGCACCACAAACACCAACAACTCCAACAACAACTGATGCACGACCGACAACGAAACGATCAGAGTCGAGCGAAAGCGGACAACAAACAAAACGAAGAACTGGCTCAAAGCACGACGACGCAAACACAGATGCAGCTTCGAAAGCATCGTCCCGGCAGACATCACGTGACGACTCCACTCACCCCGGAACGAGCAGACAATCATCGCGTGATAACGAATTCAAGACCCCACCGTCGACTCCGAGGAAGTTGTCGGTTGACAGCACGAAAAGCGACGCGACCGAGTCCGAGGGAAGTGTGGCGGCGAGAAAGAGATTTTTCAGTAGACAGACGAGTGACGGACCGAAGGTTACCCCGTCATCAAAAACGCCGTCCATCAGCGAGTCGAGCAAAAGTCAGAGCCAGTCCAGCAGCAGCGGTAGTGATACGGACATTGATAAGCAAAACAGTTCCACGCCGGTGGTGACGCCAACAGTTGACGAGGTGAGGGGTTTGGAATATCCAAATTATAATAGATTTCGTAATGCAGTTCAATCGCAAAACCCCTCCTCATCTGTCAATCTCAATTCTCAGGACAACCAAGATGACACCTCGTCAAAAGGGCGGCTCAAGTCGACAACAACTTCGCCGGCCAAACGTGCAGTGGATGCAGCTTCGACTGCGTCTTCCTCGACCGACGGTGGGTCACCGGCGCGGACTTCTTCGGTAGGAAAGAGCGAGGACGACGCCCCTCGATCTCGGTCGTCGTCACTTCGAAGCGCCAAACCGGAAGTGAAAAAGTCACCGGTTCGAGAAAGTACAGAAAAACCGAAATTCGTGAGTCGTTTTTTGCCCCGACAAGTGACGAACGAAAACACGAAGTCGAGCAGTGAAAGTGACTCGGACAGTGACGATGAAGAGGCGAAAGAAGCGGCACGTGACGCATCAATCCATGCCCTTCTGGCTCGCAGTGCACTGGCCAGAAGGGAGAGTGCAACAGGATCTGGGACCGGGACTGGTTCGCGTTCCTTGTACGGCAACCGCGGCAACGATGACGCGTTGACGCGCAAGTCGACGTCCTCTTCTTACCTCCGAGACAAAGACACAGACACCTTGGCAGACAGGTACAGTTCTTTAGCGAGTAGGTATTCGCAAAGCCGACGTTCGTCTTCCAACTTAGCTGACGACGACAAAGACGACAGTACTAGTTCCAGGTACGGCTCTTCCTATGCGAGTCGCTACCTGTCACGCAGCAAGAGCTCGGCCGCTTTGGGTTCCGAGCGTGACCTGAGTCCAGAGGTCGACCGCACTGGCCGCAGCAGCATTTCATCCACAGGCGCCGACCGCTATCGTAAGGAGTCGCGATTCAGTGCGCTGAGACGCAATCGCATAGGCCGTTCACGTAGTTCGCACGACATCGCGTTGAGAGACGATGACGTCGATGAGGACGAAGTCACGCCAACACCATCAGTCTACACCCCTGCATCAACTTACAGAAGCCCCAGGTTTGACCCCCTGCCAGAAATTGCACGTAGTCGCAGCCACCACGCGCTCTCGCGAGACCTGAGTCCCGACGATGGCACGAGCGCTTCGGCCATCAGCTCCTGGGCTAAATATTTGAAAACCAAATACGGAGGTCGAACTGGGGCCCGCGAGGAAAGCCGCGAGAGCACGCGCGAGGGTCTTGCTCTAACCAATAATCCCACCCGATCCCACGGTCGCAGCTTCGAACGCGCGGACAAAGAATCCGACGATTCTGACGGCGAAAGCGGCAAAACATTCAACCTCAACAACCCGTCTTTCGACAACCCACGTACTGCGTACCTCCAGAAACGCCGCGTCCTCATGACGCTCGGCAAACGGGGCAGCGAGCCGGGAAATTTCACCTGGCCGCGCGACGCCGCTGTCGGGCCGGACAACACGATTGTCATCGCCGACAGCAGCAACCACCGCGTCCAAGTGTTCGATAGCTGCGGCCGTTTTCTCAAAGAATTTGGTTCCTATGGCAACGCTGAGGGCGAGTTTGATTGTCTAGCTGGGGTCACGGTCAATCGAATTGGTCAGTTCATTATTTCAGATAGATATAACCATCGTATCCAGGTGTTCGACCCGTCGGGTCGATTCCTCCGCGCTTTCGGTACCCAAGGATCGACCGATGGACGCCTTAGTTACCCCTGGGGTATCGGAACGGACAGTTTGGGTTTCATCTATGTGTGCGATAAGGAAAATCACCGCGTGCAGGTCTTCCAATCTGACGGCACCTTTGTAGGTAAATTCGGCTCCAATGGCAATAAGGTCGGTGAACTCGAACATCCCCATTACATCGCCATGAGCAACACCAACAAGGTGTACGTCAGTGATGGAAACAACCATCGAATTCAGGTATTTGATGTCAATGGACGCATCGTCACCTCTTTTGGAAGCGAAGGCACCGAAGAGGGGCAATTCAAGTACCCCCGTGGGGTCGCTGTCGATGACCAAGGTTATGTAGTCGTAGGTGATAGTGGAAATAATCGAATTCAGATTTTCACTTCTGAAGGCGTTTTCTTACGCGCGTTTGGCACGTGGGGAAGTGGGGAGGGTGAGTTCAAGGGGTTGGAGGGCGTGGCAGCCACTAGCAATGGCAATATTCTGGTGTGCGATAGAGAAAATCACAGAGTTCAGATTTTTTAAGGTTTATTTTTCTAGCATTTATTTATAATTTTATAAGTTTTTGCCAATTTTTTCCCAATTAATTTTGGTATTATTATTATTATTTTTTTATTAACTCGAGTTCAGTCGTAAACTCAACAGGTGTTATTACAGTGTAAATAATGCCAAGTTGGATTGCATGTCAATTTATTGATTGCTATTAACACCACAATTGCCATTTTTTCCTATACATTTAATATATGTACCGTAGTTTATTAATGATTGATACAGTAATTAGGTTTTTGTTTATCGTATATTTTACAAATTATTATTATTATTAACTTTTCTGAATTTTTCTTTTTATAAAGTTTTTAATAATCGTGGTTTGATGTGATAATTGTAAGCACAAAGCATGTGTTTTTATTTCTAAGATTTTTTATTTTTTATTGATTGTTTGGTGTGATAATGATGGTTGATTCAGGCAATTTTCATTTTTTTCTCTTCTCTCTTTTTTATTGAGTCTTTTAAGTGTTAAATATAAGATATCTTTGTATGGATATTCCTTTTTATACAGACAATAAATTTTTTTAGTGTGTTTAAATGAATCCAACTTGTCTGAATTTCAAAATCAAATTTCTCCCGCTAAAAAAACTCAAGAATTTGCCCTTGTCTAATGAGGTCAATTCTGTCACAAGAGTAAAATTGTCTATCGCAAAAAAGGGGCAGGATTTATTTAGAATCTTGTCCTTCGAGACAAGAGGGGAAAAACAAACGTTTTTATATCTCTCGGCCTTCACAGATTAAAAGCTAAAATAAGAAATAAGCCTAAAAAGAGAGGGTCAAAAAATCGATGATTTTTATTGGCGAAACATAAAGGAAGGATAAACAAAATAAACTAATCTAAACATATCCTGTAATGACCACGGGTCATTGAACTAAGCACTGGGATGTGTAAGCTCTAAACGTATGGCAGTGTTTGGCAACAATTTTCATTACTTTATTTTTATATATTTTTTTTTAATGCTATTTTTACGTGAGGGCAGCATGAGAACAACAAATGTGCCAGTTCATTCATGTGTCAATTTTTTTGTGGTTTTGGTGCTACATAGCATGATATTTAAGAACTGTATGCATGTTTGTTTCTCTATTTTTTCAATTTCTCAACCGTGAATTTGATAGGAAGCGACGTAAACGATTTGTAAAAGAATCAACTGCTATTTATTCATATTCTGTGTTTGTATCATTTTTCAAGGAGAGATTGCGAAGGTGCTTGAGGAGATGAAGAAGTTCTTCAATAAAAAATGAGTTTTAAAGCTTAAAAATGGTTGAATTTATTTTAGTTTATTGGTGAGAAAAACGTACAAATGTTTTGAAAATGCTATATGTCCCTATACACGCACCTTGACAAGACTTTCCACAGGTTTCATTTGGATTTTTATTTGCAAGAAAATGTAAAGAAAGGCCTAACAACGTGATTTTTAACCCCGTAGCAAAACAAGCGTTTGGATCGCGAGCATGAAAAAAAATCTATACGCATGTCCATCATGTAGAAATGGTGAGTTCCCATTTCTATCTTATTTATTTTAAGATTTATAAAATATTTAAAACTTTTTTCTATTTCTTCAGTTAAAATTTAGTTAATATAAAATATGTAATCTAGTTGAAGTAAATTTTAATTAAAATATAAATTTTTAATTATTTTTCTCCTTTTGCTCTTAATTGATTTATTATTGATTAAGTAATTACCGCCAAATCAATTTTTTTTTACATTGAAAAAAAAATTTGGTTATTAACTTGTGATTGTTTTTGCAGTGATGGCGTCTAAAGCGCTCGTGCTACGCTGTCGTTCGGGCACCCCCCTCCTGTACGCACTCATCATCATCGTGACCCGCCGAGCAAAACAGCGCATGCGTTCAGGCTCTTGCCGCTTGGTGGCGTTCGCGTATGCGCACAATGAGCAACGCCCTTTAACCTGTGTACTAGTGTAAGCTTTACTTCTTCCCCATTTTACAATTGTTTTGTCTGTGAATGCTAGAAATGAACTGAAAAGGGGAACTGAAAAAATAGAAAATTTGCTCAAGTTTCACTTTCATTTTTGTTTTTATTTCAGTTTTTATACGTATTTTGTTTCTCTTGCTCACACTTCATGCATCACTAACATTTTTTTTCGATTTTAAATGTGGATTGTATAAATTTACATATGGAATTTTCTTTGTCTTAAATTGAGATATTTTGGAACGATAACAAAGATGCATGGAGTGATGAGTGACAAAGATTTTTTTATTTATTTGTGTGTAAAAATATTTTGTTTAAAAATCTGAATTTGATGTCAAATTTTCGTCACTAACAAATTGGCTTTATTGACCACATGTTGCATTTCCACTGGCTTATTTAAATTTCTTTAGTGATTAAAATAATTATAAAAATCTGTAATAAAAATTCTCTTTGAAAAACAAAAAAAAAAAAAAAAAAACAAAAAAAAAACAATGTAAACAACCAAAACTAAAATTAAATAAAGTATTTTTATTCAAAACCAAAAAATCAGAAGAAAATAGCAAAATTGTCATTATTATCTCCAGTGGGTTTGCATGACATACCTTGCTCATCTCTTCAACACTTTCTTTCTTCTCATTCCTCAGCTTTGTCTAAAGGAACCATTTTAGGCCGGTCAGAGCTCTTGCAGTGCCCATTTTGCATGGTGCATGGTGATTTTTTCACTTGTTGTACAGTTTATTTTATTATTTTATTATTATTTTATTATGCTTTTTAGTGCTTACACTTTTTCTTGTACATTTTTATTTTTCTATCTTTTTACAACAAACGAAATCGTCATTCTATTTTTTCAGAACAACTTCGACCCGAGACTATGGATTGGGCAGTTCAACTAGTGCGAGCAGTTACCGTCCGTGGTCTTCTTCTTCTTCTTCAAGTTATAAACCATCATATTACACTTCATCCAGATATTAATGTTAACAAATTTCTATGTTAAATTAATAAATTAATAAATAAATTGTAAATCTTGTAAAAATTAATTTTAAAAATAATAAATTATTAATAAGTTTAAAATAATCAAAATAAAATTTTGGCGAATGTAGACTGTAAAAAGTGTAAACAAGGATCTAGAATTGAATAAAAATTTGTTTAAGTTATTCAATTTAATTTCTATTAAATAAAATAACAACTAAATTAAATTTTAGATTTAAAAAACTCCAAAAATCGATTAAAAAGCGAATTGCGCTACTGCAGAATTCTATGTTTTTCTTAATAAAGTTTCTATATTTATACTCACATATTTATGCTCACATATTTACACTAAATATATATCGAAGTAATTGAATAGGTGGCGCTGTAAAGACTTGAACAAAGTTGTCTGCCGTCCCTAAGCAACAGTCATGACCACACATAACAAGCACATTGATCGAAACCAAGAACAAGTCCAACAAATGCATGGCCTGGTCAGGCCATGATTTCTTTCCTCCAAAGTCTCTTCTCGTTTGACCATTTATTCATCGAAATATCAAGTTTCTTCATCCAGCTCAAATTCCTTTTAGTAAGTACATTATTTTCCCCTTTAAGAACTTTCAACAACAATTTTCGTTGCAAATTTGCATAGCAAAACCAAAATTTCTGTTTACGTACCTCCTCTTCCACAAATTCAAAACACAGTATTGGCTTTGCAATTGTAATTTTGTTAATGTATATGGTTTTGTAAATATGAAAACAAGTTATATATTAGTTGGAATTTGTAAAACAGTTGCGTGTTTTTGTGTCGTTATGCGTGGGTCGAAATCTATACAAGTTATAACGGTCTCAAGTTATAGACAAAATTTTACAACGATAGAATTTTAGTGACGCTTTCCTTGCAAAAGGGAAAGTGTCAAGGTTTAATCGATTCCGTCAAGATGATATATGAAATTGAACGTATACGGATAAGTTGGATTTATCAATAAATCATGTTTACAGCGTACATACAAGAAGTAGTCAACAAGTTTGTGATGAAAATTTCGTTTTTTTTTAAGGTTGAAGCGGACAGATTAATTACGTGTGGATCTCAAAGGTAAGATGACACCTTAAAATGAAATGCGGAAGGAATTATATCGCTTGAATACAGGAAGCCGAATAAAAATAAATTTAAAAACAAAAACAAAACATTAATCAATCACAGGAAAACAAACTCCAAGTTACAAATCAGAATTCACAATCTGAGGTAAACACATTTACTTCAAATGTAATCAATGCGAAATTAATTCTATTTCCTTCCGTAACAAAAAAAGAAAGAAAAAGAAAAAGTTTAAATTGCAATCATTGCAATCTTTCTAAGTGCCAATGATTTATTTATAATCTTAGTTGCAAACCGGGCAACTGTTGCGACAATAAATGCTGTCAAGACAAAGAAAGTCTCACTGAAAAAGCGTCGTGGTATTTCTGGTGAGTAATTTTTTTTTCAAATTATCGACTTGCATAACACCAACACCATGAGTAACTAACGGCAACAATTGAACTGTGCAAATTGAACTAAATCTTACATTCCTAAAAACATGTTAATCTCCGAGAACTTTCAGCGTCAAAGCTGCCCCTTAGGTGCATCAAAGCCAGCTTTCCCTTACAGTACAAAATCATGCAAACGTTCTAGTGAATAAAATTTTACATCTTTAGGGTTGGGATCGCCGCCTGCGTATTGCTGTTCCTAGGATTTCTTTTACTTTGTATTTGCTATTTGAAGAAGAGTTTAACAGCGACGCTTACACTCGTTCACAACTTGCCAAACGATATGGTCATAATTCGCACGGGTAAGTGCTTAATTAATTAGTTGAATCGATTGATTGCATTAGCATTTCATTTTATGGTAATTTTATTAGTTCAAGATCCCAATGGAATTATTCGTCCTGAAGTCGCAAGACCGATCGACTCATCTCGTTATGGTTATTATACAAAACAACCACCTGCTGGCTCCGCGTCTCCAGAAGTGAAAGACAGTATGCTTCCACTGAATCCTGCCTATCCTCCAGTGCGGGCCCTCGAAGCAAACGCTATACGGAGAGATAGTGGTAATATAAGACTAGATAACGACCTATGGAGGAGCGAAAGCAATAGTTTGACGAATGTTTCGATTTGACGATATTTGCTTGAGGGAAAAAATAGTTTTGGATCGATAATACTGCCTTTCTATTCATTGTGAATAGAATTAATAACAAAGAAACGAAACTTTTGAAAGCGGCAATATACGAATAGGGTGTGCAAAGTTCTTTTCAAAGTGAATGCAATTGTTAGCATATAGTAACAAGTCCAAGAAAATGGATTAAGGTGAAAATGGAGTGTTATCGATCGATGGGCTTGTAGAAAATAACGATTTGTGGTAAAAGGTCGCGAATATAGTGTTTATATAGTGTTTATATGTTGAAATATAATGTTTAAAAAAACATTAAGAATAAGAAAGAAAATTGTTTTATTATTGTTATTATTATTTTTTTAATTTTCTTTTTAATTTAGGCGAAGGTAGGATTAAGTGTTTACACTTGATCACGCACATGAGTCATTGCTGAAAGATGTCCCTCATTATTCTTGTCCAGTGTAAGGACAGTTAATCCCGCCTTGCATGTTTCAGAAACGAGTTCTCACAGTGGGGGAAAAGATAATAAGAAATTCCATCTTACGTCTTAAAAATAAGTAAAATGAATAGAAAGCTTGTTTTTCGAAAGAAGTATATTTTTGATGGTATAGGTCGAGTATAACTTTAAGTACAAATTTCAAATTGATGTTATCAGAAACAAATGAAAGCTCCAATGCACAATGTTGAATCGCACACGCACAATACCTGTCACTTTGTATTTTAGTCTAAATCAAGCCCAAAAAGCAATTAAAAGAATTGACAGCGTGTATATTTGCATTACGGGTTGCAATGATCGTTTAAACAACCCAAATGACTAAATTTAGCTCTGAGTCTAAGTACTAAGAAAAGAAAACATTGAGTAATCAAACTACATCGCCTTTTACAAACAGAGAACGACTAAGAAACTAAATATTTCGATTAAACAAATTCTGCCCGACTTACGAGCAATAAATTATATACTGATTGTTACTTATATTTGTAATTAAGTTTCAAAGAAAAATTGTGATAGAAATTTTTCTTCTTCGCAGTCTTCCCTTTGCGATTTTGAAATTGAATCGTATTGGATTTTGAACTTGACTTTTTTCACGGCTTTCTGTGAGCACTGAACTAGGAATTCTGTTCAGTATCAATAATTTAATAATAAATTTGTTAATTAATTATTAATTCCATCCACTTTTCCAAGGCGTCGAAAGTTGTTAATTATGTAATTCTAAATTCTCCGCATATTTGTACAGACAAATTATATTTTTTATCAAAAATGTACATGTGGAGTGGAGGCAAATTTGACCTTAAGAGCTAAGTTCAATTTTGATTTAAAATTAGATTTTGGCACTCAAATCAAAAAGAACTCACTCAACACTGTAAAAATCCGGTTTTTCAATGCCCATCCATATAAAAAAAATAATCCTAAATTGAATTTAGGTACTATAACTTTAAAGACAAAAAGGAAGAAATTAACAAAAATTATTAAAATAAACTTTTGTGGCTTTTGCTTAAAGCGTTTTAGTTAATGCACATAATATTTAATTAAATATTCACTTTCTATTTTTTTTAAAGTTATCAAGTAATGAGAACAAGTTATTATTTGAAATGACGCATGGTAAACAAAATTGGTCGCAATGTTTGAGCTATTTATTTGCTTCTGATGTATGTTCAATATCAATTCTTTTCATTTTATTTTAATATATTTTTAATATATTTTTCAATTTTAAAAGTTAAAAGCTAAAGAAAAATAAATATTTTTGGACACAGATTGAAATTTGAAACTTTGGAAAGAAAATCAGATGTCTTCCAATCTTTTCAAATTCTGCTCTAACCACTTACAATCGAATGACTTGTTTACACGAACTTGATGGTTATGGCTGTGAGAGAAACGAGAAAAAAAGCAATTTAACCAACCGAACATGAGCGAAAACCATTTTAACCCTAACCAATTCAAAATTCAAAAAAAAACATTGTAAACGACAATTGTCTGTGCAAATTCAATAATAATTCAATTATCAGCAATAAATGCATTGTAAACAAAAGAGAAATAAAACAAATATAATTATTCAACTTTTGTATCAATCACGCAACAAACTAATTACCATTAACAAAAATCATCAGTCAAAAAGCTGCATTTTTTCATTTTATGTAAACCTTTACTCTCGAAGTACTTCTAATCTATTATATCAAACCTTATCAGCTGATAAACTCTCGTCCATCAAACACATGACACTTGGCTCACTGTTTATCTCATTCTCTGAACTTCGGTAAACAAAAGAAAAAAAATTTAAACTGACGTCATTTAGCAGAAAACTTCAGTGAGTAACGAACACTGAAAAGTAAAAAAAAAAAAAATTGTGTGTGAAAACTGTGTCGTTTCTCGTTTGCATTCTACGCAGAAGTGTCTAATACTCACAAGTGCCACCTGCTGCCCGAATTTATTAAATCGGAGGAGACCTCGAGCGGCGAGCAGTTCACGAAACCCCAGTGCTGCACGCGTGCGGCTGAGGGAGTCGAGTGAGCGGCATGAAACCGCATTTGCTCGCAATTATGTTGTGGGTTGGATACATCGCGACTTTGAACCCATCCATTACAACAAGCAGTAAAGTTGTAAGTAATTTCCACGAATATATTTTTTTGTTAAACTGTACTTTTTATCTTATTTCAAATTAAGCAATCATGAAAATCCTTCACAAATATTTTATCTAATCTAAATTACTTGGTGAGAAATAATCCATGTTGTTATCGTATGCTTTTTAAGTTTAAATAACGACCGTATTTTAATATTATTAATTCAAAAAATAAAAATCGTTGAAAACGGAATTGAAATGCTGTTTACTTATGACTGATGATGTTACATCAGAGAAGAATAAACTGTTTACATCCTTCAAGTAGGTTGTCATGGGCGACTTAGCTTTCAATTCTTTGTATTGGACTCGACGTATGTTGTTTCAGCATATTTTAAGGGTAGGGGCTTTGGAACGAAGAAAAACTTACTTTGTCAACTGTATGTCAATGAAATAGGAATATGTATGAATAACTCTATTGATTTTATTTTAAAATTCAAATTGAAGTTCAATGATAGTTCAAATTATTTGCATTAAAGACGCTCGAATGATGCATGTCAATTCGTTGACGCGAAATTTTACTCAAATCTAGACATCCGAGCAAAGTTCAATTACATTTTTTCCCCCCAGAGGTACTTTTATAATTAAAATGGTTGATTATTATGTTATCAAGGTTCAAACTCAATACGAAAAGGCTCCTGGGGAAACTAAGACAATTTTCTGGAAATAATTCAATTGCACAATTTAAATGAGAATCTTAAAACCGTTATACTTCTTGGGATATTTTAAGCTATTTACGAGTGTCAATTTTCTAAATTTAAACTCGATAAGTTACAGCTATAAAATTAGTTTTTTCCTTTTCAGCGAACAGTTGGGAGTGAAATGAGTTGATGGGTGGAGGTTTATATTTTGTTGGTACCGGTTGATAGTTACTAAATGAAGGCAATAAAGCTGAATTGATCCTTTGAGAGTTATTAAACAACCACTGTACCGAAATGAAAGGTTTGGCATTTGATTTGAAGCTTTGATCATGATTCCCTTACATTATCTGGGATTTAGAAGCAACGAGGAAATCAATGGAATGGAGCCACAGAAGATGTAAACATGTTGAAGACTTTATAGGAAATGAATGCTCGCCACTGTTTTTACGAACAGTTTGGAGTGTGGATGCCATTTACTTTTTTTCTGGTTCAAAAGTGGTGGGTGAAAAGTCAATTTTGGATGATAAATGGTGTTTGCTGTCGCACAGTCAGGCACTCAGCAAAAAAACAACTTTACTTTTATAAAATGGTTTTTTAGTATCGCGAGAATCAATTTGAACTAATAGAACGTCAAAATGACACTTTGAAGTAATGGACAAGGTATAATATCAAGATTGCTGCCAAAGCTAAAAAAACACCGACAAATTTCTAAAATGGATTTTTTATACGAATTACAGTAGATTAAACTTAAACTGAATTGGCATCATTGAAACTGCTGTTTAAAACATTTAGACTAATGTTTTATTGCCAAAAGAGTCTGTTTCAACTGAGCGTGAGGAATTAGAAGGAGTTTGTGTGACAACAACTTGTTTCCTACTTAAAACAACCACAGAAACAGCAAAGTTTAAATATCAAAGATCATGGACACGGCATTCAGACTTACTCATCACAAAGAGCTTTTAACCGAAACAATATTCTCGCGGGAGCCATCAAGCCGTTACATTTTTGCTTGTTGAAAACGTGTTGATTCTGCAAAGTACATGCGGTTACAGACTTTTACCAAAGTCAACATGACTCCCAAATGATACACCGCACTGAGCAAATGAAATTCACAAGGGGATTTTTGAAAATTAAAATTCTACCCACGGACCTCTAGTCGTTAAAAAAATAAATAAAAGACTGAACTTGACATTAACTGCAGTTGACAGTCTATAAATCGACATGTAGTGTAAGTGAAAATGTGAAACGTTCAAAGGAAAAAAAATATTTGTCACTTCTAGGCTTGGGTTCAGCTTATTAAACATATGTCAAAAACTTTCCCAGGTGAGGAAACTTTTAAGTTGTATTTTCCAATTTATTTATGGGTGCTTGACAGAAATGAAACCTCCAATCCTAATGGTACCATTAGTAAATTGAGAAAGTGACTTCAATAAGCCAAAAAAACTGCCACATTTTAGTAAACATGGGCATAAATTTCAGTTTTATGCTTTTTTTTTTAAAAAAAAGGTCAATATTTCTTGTTAGAGCTAATGATGTGATTTATTAATAAAATTAAATGTTTTCATTCTTTTTGAATTCAGTCTATATCATGGATTTGTTAAATCGCATCATTATCTATTTGTTTACTAAAATTTAACTTTTCAAAATCGTTAGAGATTACTGGATCCTTTGTGGGAGAATAAAGTTTTCTTTATCTTTTCTCAAAGTAAATGGTATTGTATCCTCGCTCCAAAGACCAACAGCAGGAAATGAAGTGCAAACCGACAGCTGTGGCAACAGATTCCAATACAAATTGTTTACAACCCCTATATACTATACCTCACAATGAGTAACATTAAATGCGAACAGAACGACCACAAATGTCAAGTATTAATTTATAACCATTATCTTGTTGTTTTTTCAATATTGATTGCCATTAAGTTTAATTAAAAAGCGTCACCTATATCAAATTATGAGTGAAAACAAATTTGCAGTTGTAATCTGATTAACATGTTTACTCGATAATCATTAAAAGGAATAAATGAAAAAAGTAATTTAACTTTTAAATTGTTTTCAGGATTACAGTGATGTATCTACCATAAGTAAGTATTTTATTTTTTTATTTACCTAACCGAATTGGAAAAAATAAACCATAAAAAAAACTTTAAAATTGAATTTACATTAATTGATCCCTGCGTAAACATCCTGCTTTTTGCATTAAGATCAAACAAAATGCAAATTAGTTTTAAAACGAAATACATCAAACAGTAATTTCCTCAAAACTCAATGCAAATATCAGAAACTCCAAAGAACCATTCGTCACAAAACACCCACAGCGTCGTTACAATAACCAGAGTCTTAATGAAAAATGATGACAAGCATAAATACTTGTCTAAAAGAAAAATGAAAAGTTGAAAATGAAGATATTAAAAAAAGACCTGTAACATTCAACATATAAATAAAAGGATAATTTATATTTTCAGTATTTCCTCTTCCACCGACCAACTTGCAGTATAATGTCAGCGTTAAGAAGTTGAGTGAGAGAAAAAAAGTAATTGAACTCGTGATCATCTGGGATCAACCTCGATGTAAGACAGCAAGCCAAGATGATTGAAATGCATGCAAATCGCATTGGCCCTTCCATTTTCCAATTTCTATCATTCGTTTTATTCTCAGCTGGCCTTCTCCCTCGAGGATACGATCTCAGTTTCGTTCCCATTGACAGTGGTAATAAGACTGAATACTGTAAACATGAATTTGCAGCATATCATGCTCATCAGATTCCAGAGGTTAGTTATTCATTTAACTTAATTTTATATTGTTCAAGTCTTTCTGATCAAATTTTCTCTTAAGATCATGTTGTATTAAAAGCTTTCAGTAGAAGTGCTTTTAGTACAAAAGAATCAATTTGCTTAATAAGAAATGATAATGAGCTCTCATTTACAATGTTCTCTTTCAACTATCCATAAATAATATATTTAGAACTTATTTTGCTTCATTTCTCGTTAAGGAGTATAAATAAATAAGAATTATAATTACTTGTAGACGGCAAACAGTTGGAAAATACCGTTCGTAGAATTCGGAATAGAAAAAAAGAAAATTCATTTTGGATGTTCTTACGAAGTAAAGGTAAATAATTTCACATTTGAAGTGTTTTAAGACTTCTTTTGAAATGTTTAAGTCCTCAGGTTTCTTCGTTCCCTTTCTCAGTTCCAAAAGATAATTACACGGCACAAAGAATTATTCACATACCAGGTAAAATATTTCTTACTTTTAAAGTCAAATTCTTGACTTCTTTTGCTTCATTAGTGAATGCTCTCTTTTTAATCAATAATCAAGATAAAACGTATACTAAAACAAGTGATTATTTTTATTGTTTTCGCAGAATGTATTGAAGAAGATTGCAATTGTCAAGGTAAAAATAAATATCATTTTTTGAAAAACAATATTTATTATTTATTTTTTTAAATTGCGTATCAAGTTAAAACTAATGATGAATTTTACTAATGATGAATTTTTGTTTACTTCTCAATTTTTACTTTTTCCAAGATCCACTAGCACCAATTGAAAATCTCCGCATCCAAAATGACAAAAGCTCACGAAATTTGCTCGTATCTTGGACTTATGATTCTGAGAGCCCAATTAAGTATTTTCTAGTTAAATGTTCGGAATTTACTTTTAAACTCAAGGATAAAAATCAATACAAGGAATACGATTCGGTTACTGTCAACTTCACCCGAGTAAGAAAATGATCAAATTTAAATTTTCTATTTAAAATAAAAAAAACAAAATTACAGCAAGCGAAATATGAAACTAGACTATCATTTTCAAATAAAACCCAACATAAAATAACGGTAAATATTTCTTGAAAACAATCACCAAGTTGAGAAACGATCAAAATCTTGTATCATTTAGGTCAAAGCCTTTGACGAACACCTGTGCAATGCTTCTATTGACGCATTAGTAGGTACACACAATGATTATTGACACTGAAATCGTGACTCGCGATAAAACCCTTTTCCTTTCCAACAACAGAATGTGATCTTAGTGACTCGTGCTATTGTTCAACATCTACCCTAACCGTTCCCTCGGATATAAAGATCGCCAGTAATTCTTCGGCTTCTGCGGCGATAATCTCGTGGCGTTATCCGGGCACGGATTTGTATCGCGTCAGTCATTTCCTTGTTGACGTTGGACATGAATACTCACGTGACAACACTCTGAACAAGGTTGAAAAGTATCGAGTGTCAACACCGCAGGATATTTCTTCTGAAAACGTGTCCAGGTTGATAAACATGACGCTCTTTTGCTCCGTCAACAAGGACGCTGTTTCAACAGTGAAAGTAAGTTTGTTTTTAAGAACCGGATGCCAACTTTTCGTCCTCTTTTGTTTCGTAAATGAAAATTTGACTCTGCGAATATAAATGACAGTACTTGTATGAGCTGCTTGTTATTCAGGAAGAGTGATGCGCGTGTGATTGAAATAATTTCGAGCGTGTTTTGAATTCCGTAGTGAAAAAGCAATGCTATGGAAAATTCAAGTTGATAGAATTTTCTGATTGATAAGTGAGTCAGGCGTGTACCCGGACAGAATTTTTTTTTACTATTCACAATGACGCTTGCGAAAAAAGTCGTGCTAAATATAAATTCGTGTGATATTAAATAAACCAATTACTGTAATAATATAAGGCGCTACAAAAAAAAAAATTAAAAATTTACTAGAAAAACACTGCAGTTGTTTTTGCGTTAAGTATTTCAGAAAGTGCATTCATTTATTAAACATCTTTGTGAAATAAGAAGAAAGCAAGTGGTCATAAAGTGGTCAATAATATATTAGAGTGTGCATGCAAAATAAATGCAGGAAAGATGTTTATTTTGATCTGAAACTGCAGTGAAGCCCAACTAGTGATAATAATCTTTCCCTAATTAACAGCTAAAATTTTTTCATAGTTTAGTTTTTATTCCAGCAATTATTTTTGTGAATTTAACAACAAATACAGTGCTTTTTTTTTTATTTGTGTTTTTTGCCGAAAGTTTGCTAACTATTGAAGCATCTTGATGAGCTATTTACATTTTTGAATTCACTAAATTAGTTTCTAAAAAAACTCTTTTTAATGAATTGCATAATTGCATTTTCATGGCATATTCTTTTTAAAAAATTCTGTTATTATTTCTGTTAATAATAAAAAATTGAAGTAATTAACTAAACTCAGTTATACGAATTGAATATCAATAGACTTTTAGGATTGACTTTTTAAAAAAAAATTTTATCCATTTCATTCTATACGTTTTATAAAATTTCCAAAGATTTAAAAAATCCAAATAAATATAATACAAGTATCTTTAATTTAAATGAATAAACTTCTGTTCATTTATTATTAATAGATTAATGCTGTTGATTTTCAAGGATGTTACGGACCAATATCAAAACAAATTTCGTTTAATTGCCATGGTAACTATGGAAATATACAATCAGGACTGCAAAAAATAAAATCAATAAATTTTGTATTAATTTCAGGATTATTTGTAAATGCAAAGAAAGAAATAGGAATCGCTATTGGATTTGGACTATTTACTTCATTCACTATTACAGTTATTATCTTTTATGCATTTTTTAAACGCAAAAGATTGAAAATTTTCATCATAAAAAAATTTCGTCCTCAAACTGAGTTATATAATAAACAAATCGAGTAAGTTACTTTTTTAACAATAGAAAATAATATTAATATAATTTTTTTTTTCATTTTAGACTAACAAGAAATATTCTCTACGTGGAGAAAGAAATTGATGACATGAGAAAAAAAGGATTAGCAGATTTGTTTGAAATTAGTAGTTGCCGTCTATATCTCGGTAAAACATAATTCAACTTAATATAAAAATTAAAATTTATTGATCTAACTTAGTATTTTCGTTATTGTAGGCGAGGAAATTGGTAAAGGTGCTTTCGGTAAGGTCTGCAAAGCAACTGCAGACACGATAAACGGGAAAGCAGGGAAAACCACAGTAGCAGTTAAGCAAATTAAAGGTAAATAAGTATTTCCTTAATACCGTACATATCACAATTCAAAAATTGATATCGATTAATTTAAATCATTTCTGATTTCAGACGACGCGACCGATCTCGAAAAACAGGACTTTCTCGAAGAAATCAAAATGATGAAACAAGTCGGTCATCATCCAAACGTAATCACAATGCTAGCTTGCTGCACCTTACAACAACCGTACTGTATGGTAATGGAATACGTATCAGGAGGAGACCTCCTTCACTACCTAAAAAAACTACGAAAAGAAGTAAGCTCTCAATTCACATTAATCAAAACTAAATAAATAACTCTCAAAATACATCTATCAGTACGTTAGAAGATCAATCCTCTTTTATTCACCGGTTTACAAACAAAAACCACTACCATCCATGTTTTTCACTTCGGATAACCGTCAAAATGACAGCTCAGAGTACTTGATCAAGTCTCAAAGTAGTTGCGGTGACACAACGAATAACAGTCACGCAGTCACGACTACAACTACGATTCCAGAAGAAGATGAAGAAATGCATCCGGTGGAATCCGACTTGTTAATTAACATCGAACCTGCTCTTGGCACCAATTACGTGCGACTCGCAAATGGTGGGCTCTCGCCTAATTTAGAGCGCCCTGACCTAACTCCCTGCTGCATAGATTCGGAAGAACTGCACATGTTTGCGTTGCAAATTGCTAGAGGAATGGTAAATATTTACCTACAAAGTTTGGATCAAATAACTGAGTTTTTGTTTATAGAATCATCTGGCGAGTAAAGGAATCACCCATCGCGATCTAGCCGCACGTAATGTGCTCATCGATGAAAATAATGTACTTAAAATATCTGATTTCGGTCTTTCACGAACGGGTATTTATGTCACGACCCGAGGTGGAAAGGTTCCATTACGATGGCTCTCTATTGAGGCCATAAGGGATAATTTGTACACGACTAAAAGCGACGTTTGGGCTTTTGGAGTTGTTTTATGGGAAATTTGTACATTAGGTAAGTGTTTTGTGTTGTTTCTGTAATGTAATTTAATTACCCTTGGATCAAATTCGTTTTTCGATCAGTTTCCGAATCAAAAAAGGCTCGCATTGACATTGGTCTTAATTTGTGTGGTTTTTGTTTTGAACAAAATCTGAATGGAATTTTTTTGTTTTTTTGTTTTTTTTTTTGCTTAATATAACTTTGATTATAATTTTGATGTTATTGAATTTATAAATATGTTGGTTGATGGTTTCAGGTGGATTTCCCTACGCCTCTGTAGCTGATGGTGCGTTCCCCGGATGTTTAATCAATGGACATAGATTAGAGAAACCTGATAATTGTTCTGAAGAAATGTGAGAATTTTATTTGAATTGATTTTTAACCTCGTATTTATTTATTTTTTTTTATAAGATATATAATCATGGAATCATGTTGGAATGAAGATCCATACTTCCGACCATCATTTTCCGAGTTATGCGATTCATTGGAGCGTATGAAAGATCAATCACACGTTTATGTTAATTTCGACATCATTTCAAACCGTCCTCTTCCACCGGAAGAAGTACAGTCGACAAACACGAGATCAACAAACAGTGACCAATCAGTGATAAAATAAAATTTAATCATACTGGTAAATAAAATTAGAAAAAACTGAAAACTTGAATCACAGTGCCATAAAAGTTTTCATTTCATACTGTAAATTTTTCATTTGATTTCATTTGTTGACGAAACGCGAACTGGATTTTGGCGTAAAGAGTTATAAAATCAATCTTAGGTATGTTTGATGTAATACGTAAAGTCTTAAAATTTGTGTTGTATTTTTTATACCAAAAAAGTGAAGTGAAGTAAAAAAAAAAATAATAATAAAAAAAATAATTGTACATTAAAAACAAGCAGAAATTGAAAATAATAATAATAATAATTGTGACTATAGAATTTATAATACAAATGACGAAAAATTGTTTCCTTTCATTTGATAAACGTTAATAAATATGCTTTTTATCTGGATTTCTATCTAAATGTAATAAACAAAATTATGTTTTAAACATTGTTTGATGTTTGTTGTGACCAAGAATTGATAATTAAATAAGTAAATCAGAATCAACATAAATCCCTCTCCTTTATAAACCCATTTCTCTAAAATATTGAGATAACTAACCTGTCATTTTGCTTCTGTCAGAGTTCATTCTTGATTTCTCATTTTTGATGGATTTTGTGTAGGATAGGCCTCGTGTGGATGTTAGTGCTGACATCAAGTGGTCAATAGGCGAAGGGCGTGTTAAGGTGGCGCTGTAGGTTAACATCACATTTAATTTCGATGAAAATCAAAATCGTACATTAATATCAGAATTTTTTGAAATTTTATTCTTGATATTTAACGCGAGTGAAAGTTTAATGTTAAGTGTATTCCATTAACTTACAGTACAATTTACTATTTATTATTGTCAAACAACAGTTGAGCAATTTCTATTTAAAACTCTTAAATAGTAAAATTAATTTAATTTAAAAAAATAATCTCAGGATATGTTTATGAAACTGACAAATACCGAATCAAATAGGCCTTCACGACCAACACTCAGGACTGCCTTTATAAGGCTACATTAATAAATTAATCAAATAAAGACATTTGTTTAATTAAGTACATAATTTTCTAATATTTGTATTCATTACAAAGCAGTAGAACTATACTTTTAAAAGCTCAGTTCAAAAAAACTGTTTTTGAATGGCAAATTTAAAACTAGGCATGTACTGCTATACATATAAATATTAAATAAATAATAAAATAACAATATCTTTTATAAAATTGTATACAAATATACAAACAAGACATTCGAAAAATCATTACTGGACGCATCATCAATTCACCTCACGGAAGGACCAACATACAAATTCCACAGGATGTGAATCATCGTCACATCTTACATCGATTCAAATCATCCATTTTTCATTGATGTGTATGTTATTGCCTCATCAAAACATTAAATAAAATTAATTTCTCTTCACATTCACAACAAAGGTACAAAAACCGAAAATACCATACATTTTCAAACGTAATTACAATAACTCATAACCTTTCAAGTAGCTAGAATAGCTTTACTGTCATTGCAAAACTCATTTCTTGAAGAATTTGATTCATGAAGCCGTGACACTGTCAATTCGTGACTTTTCAGATAACCGCGGCGATCGATATTGAATTCACGTCGATAGAAGACACTTGGACGTCGTAACACGGCAGCGGCAACTGCAGCGATGATTATAAGTAACACAATTCCTATAACAAGTACTGATATGTAGATCGGACTGATGTTTTTGGCATTTTTCGGCGCTCCGAGTTGAGCATCGGTAGCAACTTGTCCTCGGACTTCATTCAGTTTGATTGCACTTGATAAGTTAACTAAATAAAAACAGAATTAAGAAATTAGACCGAAAATAAAACGAAAATAATATTTTAAATACATCTATCTTGACGCCATGCTGGTTGCGTTGGCATTACTTCTTCATTACACATGGAGTAATTACAGCAATGAAGTAGCGGCCAATTTCCGTTAGTTGCTGGAGGTCTGTTTTCACATAATAACGGCGATTTATTGTCGGTGCAGCCTCGAACTATTGAACCCGTCCCATCATCTCGTTCCAATAATTGAGTATAACACTTATATGCGGTGTCGCAAGTCTTTACCGCATCTGCCAGGCAAGAAGTTGTGGTGCAGACACAAGTTAACATCTTTCCTAATTGAAAAATAACGATAAATGCCGCGAGTTGCAATAAATATATTAAAAATCAAAGAATCAAATTTATAGCGTCAATTAAAAGTTTCGGAATCCGTTTTATACAGCATTGACTTTGATTATGGTAATAAGATGAGAAAATACAGCCTTATTTTATTCGGTTCTGTACTGCACTGCAATTTTATTGTTCTTTTATTGCATTTTACGACCTATAATGAACTACCTTGTGCAGAAGCGACAAAAGATCGTATATACCGGCTTTTATCAGCGGGAGATGGCATTCAGTCTATTGTAAAGCAAACAAAATTACCCAAAGACATTCTTTTAGCTTTACGTTCAGAAATTGAATTCAAAACTTCAATTAACCGTGTAAATATTTGTTCTATAACTTATATACATTAGAGGATTAAAGGATTAAATTAAACTGTATAATGAATACAGGAATAAATATGATTTTCCTCAAAAATGTCTTCGCGAAAAAAAAGAAAGAACCAAACCCACATAATTTATTGCAATTTGTTTCGCTCTAATTCACATGAACATTGAGATTCTTTTCAATTTCCTCATAGAAATGTAAACCTAGAGTTTGGCGTCGGCAAGAATTTAATTAAACGCATGCAAACCTTTTCCGGTTAATGTTATTCTCCCTGTCACCCACTGTACTCTTATTTGATGACCACTTTGACCTCCAAGTCAATGAAAAATACAAGTCAACGAACAGATTACGCCTTTATTTGTCCATAAAGCTAATAACATCGAGCTATAATGTAACAACATTCTGATTATGACTTGAATCATCAATGAAAACCAAAAGAAACAGGGGGAAAGACTATTAAGTTCCAGTCCTTTGATCTTTGTAAGCTCAAAACATGGAGTATTAATATTCATGATAAGGAAGTTTTAAATTTGTATTACATAAGGTACGTTGGCAATTCAATTATCCCCAAGCCCTCTTTCCACCCCCTCCCATACATATTCAACATATGCTGGTACGATATTAATAATTTCCAACGCAGTTTAAAGATGCGTGAACGAGAGAAAATGAGGGGATGGAAACAATTTTGTTTTCTTATTGATTCGGATGTCGTAACACAATAGGAGCACGTGTGCGACTTCAATCTCGTGGGATTGCAAGTCGACTGAATTCCAATCAACTACCCCCACCATAAAAATCAGATTAGTCGACACAGCCAAAGTACTTTGTGCCGCCATGCAACTCCACATCTCATCCGTGCAAGCTATTTTCACACCCTTCACGATGTCAGTGTTCGAGCAATCGTTGCAAGGTCGGTACCGTACTCACATATTGATAACGTAAAAATAGAGTTTGGCCACACGCTCTGTACTCACGATGTAAGATAAAGAGTAAACAAGCAAGGAGACGACTGAGAAATCATAAAGAATTATATATATGATTGCAGCGACATCAGCAATGTTAATTTATGAATAAAAACACGGGGAAATGCGGTTTACACGCCAAAAACAGGATCGTAAATTAAAATATCTTTCGGATTGTGTCTATTTAGATTTTTTTTAATGGATTGTGTGGTTACTATTATCTATCACTGTTATTCCAAGGTGGCGCCGTCAAATGAAGCTGAGCATTTGCCAAATTGGAATTTGGACAAAAGTAGTAACATCCGCATCTTGTTTCACCAACTCTATTTATTCTGGTTACTCATCTTCGTATAAAATTATCGTAATTTTAATTAAAGGAATAAATTTATGTACTTTAATTTAGGAGAGCATTTTGTTATTATTAATTTTCTTGTTGAGTAATTCATTACTCATTTGGATTTTTCCTTTAACTGCTGAAGAATCATAGAATATACAGTAGATCAATACTGTTCATGGAACTCGTTACTCATTATCATTACACAAGTTTCAGAATCGCTATTTTCTGTTTCCACGCCCAAATTCATCCCAAAAAAACCAAAAATTCCTAATGGTAATAAATATTCTTAAAAACGAGTTAAAAAGATCTTAAAAGTCTTCAAAGCTTTTTTTTCTGGCTTAGAATTCTTCCATATGGCTTTCTTTTAAACGTTAATTTGTGTTTCCAATAAAAGACTCGTATTGCACAAGAACATGCATTGTTTGGTGCATAAAAACGTCAAAAACAAATAAAAAGGTCAGGTAAAGATCAACGCTTGATGGAAAACAGCTTTTTTATGAATGTATAAATATCAATTTTGATTGTACGAACATATTTTCAACAAGTTACCTTGGTCTCTAGTGTTTAGACTAAGTGGCTAAATAATTAACCAACACTCGCGTTTTCCCCAAAACTATAAACTTGGGTTGCCATAGAGTCAGCTATAAAATTCGGCCATCATCTTACCATTGCAGATTCACATTACACTTTGAACGTGAATTATTGATCTGACACTAACCCCTTTCATGGAAAATGCAAAAAAAAGTTTGTTTTTATTATTATGCAATTTACTGACTTCAAGTTTTATTTCTATTTCGAGAATTATAAAAAGATGCAGTTGATGTAAACACACTTATCATTCTCTCCATCTGATAACATTCCAAAAATTTATCTTTTTTTTTAAATAAAAAGACAGATAATTATCTCAAAAATTTTAAAAATTGAAATATGAAGCCTGAAAAAAATTATTTCCATTCCATTTTACATAACCTGTAATTTTTTCTTTTGGCCCAATGCTAGTTCTTAAATGAACTTCAACGCAAAACTCCCCACTATATAAAATGGCTTCACCTGTTCCCACAGCTGCTGGATTCATTTAACATTAGAGCATGCGAGAAAATGATGCTAATAAAACCATATTCTTACCTTGTTTCTGTGCTGTCACTGTGAGCAATAATCCAGCCACAATTAGAGCTAAACTACACGCGAACGGATCCCGCTTCGATGCCATCCCTGGCATTTGCGGGTCCCGAGTGGCCGACTGCCCTTGCTACCCGGTAGATGTCATTCTATCTATCTCGAGCCTCCTACCTGCACCCTCCTGTGTATTCTTAAAGCTCATTGGCTGCTCTATTTAAATAGATTCTGGGTGATTGGTTTGGCCAATTGGCGCCAATTTATTTTACAACACGTCATCACGTACTTAATTACCCCCAGGAGGGGTCGAAGATAGATTTTTAAAAATGAAAAAAAGATAAATAAGTAGTAAATTGTTGAATAAAATGCAGCTGTTGATGTTTGCCAAGTATTCAAAAATGTAAAAATGGAAAGGGTTTATTAAACTGTGGGGAGGATTTAACTTTTTCATCTCTGACTTCATAATTTTTTTCTTTACCTAATGAAAGATTTATTACAATTCTAAGTTATGCAAACGCCAAGAAAGGAAGGTGAAGACACATAATTTGTGTGGCTTAGTTAACCAGTATATTATTCACTGACAAGAATTACAGAAGTAAATACGCCTTAATAAATGGTTGTGTTGAAAGTTAGCATAAAGATTCAATCAAAGAAATTCAAAAGCAGTAAATAAAATAAGTCGCAATAACAGAATCAAAATTAAATTATTATTATATTATTATTTTGTTATCTTATTTAAGAAAATCTTGCTGTGTATAAAATGATACCCTACAGTTACCGAAATTGCACTTTTCTCTAAATATACAGTCGGTTTATACATCCTGTGTGTTATTACTAAAAACTGTTATGATTTTTCTACTGTGAGATGAAAAACAGGGACTGTTGACCAGCTGCCTTTTATTTAAGTATAGGCTTCGGTTGTACTATACTATCTCCTCTCTTATTAAAATCGCTCCCTATGACTTAAGAGGGGTGAATTTTTACCAGACCCTTTTAGAAAAATTCTTTTCCTCCCCCCTGAATCCTGGATATTATATTATTGCCTACCCTAGCTAGAAGCTAATATCTGAGAGGAGGGAGAACTCATCTTTCATGAAAGGACAAGAAAATTGCAGTTGTATGTTCACAAAACAAGAGGTCAATATTAAAATACAAAATAAAACAAAGATAAGCCTTAGGCTGTTTTATTGTATAAAATTAATCTAATTTTTTTTAAATTTCATTTTATGTTTTAATATTGTATATAGAAAATGTTTAGAATTTTTTCTTTTTCTGAAATATTGTTTGTAAAGTGTGTGTTGAAGTCTGGCCAGACTCATTGGCGACCCTTTTCCCCCAGTTTACTCATTGCAGCCAGCCATCAAGGCGTCTTGATTCCCCCCTGTCTCTAGACTGCCTCCTAATTAGTTTGACGAATTCGCGCTCTTAGGTTTACAGTTGTTCAGCTCGATGAATAAATCTAGTCCCTACCTTTTGTCTCGTTTATTTGAAAAGTATGTTTTCGTCAAACATCAAAGAAATAAACGTCAAAGAGAATTGCGTGGTTCAAATTGACTCGCCACATGTGATTCATGATAGTAACACTGTGTCATGTGTGATTCAATCAAAAATGATGATAAAATTTTTATTTTCCTGACAAAAAAGATCCATGGCTTATCTATTTCAATTTATCTGTTAATGGAAGATATTCTGCTTTGGCTTTGTCGAGGGTTTTTGGTGAGATTTGCGACGTTTATTAAATGATTTGAAATGAAATAAAGTTTGCATAGATTTATGTGCGTTTTAAATTAAGTCAAATTTGATAAATGATACTATTTTGCTTGTTCATAGTAATTTAATTTTTGAAATTGTATTTTTGTAATTTTGACAGTTTGTTTATTGATTGTCTTCTTTATTTCCTGATTTTGTCACTAGATTACATGCAGCTTCAATGAATATTTTCTAAAAATAATTTTTCATATAAAATTCCCCTTATCTCTTCCTTAACTTCATTAAAAATATTTTCCGTCTGAATTATGAAAAGAACTATTAATTATTCCTATTAATTGATTTTTACATCATCAATCCGTCTAGATAATATCATCTTCATCATTACTCATAGAAAAACATCAATTTGCTTATTTAATCCATTCACATGACAGTTATTGATAATTTTTTTTCTTAATTTCAATCAAAAACTCCTTTTCTTAAAAAAAAACTTATCTTTATTAAGAAAATGCGGGGAAAATGTGAGACAAATTTGACGTCACTTCATTTCCGAACTATAAACCCGAGCAATTGAATGCGTCAACAAACAGCAATCACGTGACTCTTATTTAGCCAATGCCTTTGAGGTGACGTAAGGAGCAAAGCCACGTTGACGTGGCATTCAACACGAATCTTTCTCCACGTCCGCCATTTTGGCGTGTATACAGTTGTCGAGGTAAGTAACTACCGAGACTATATAATAAATAGAGTAAATAAACGGTCATATCTGGTTCTGGTGGTCGAGGTAAGTAATGTCATTACCCACTCAATAGGATTAGAGTTAATTGGTAATTAATTTAACGCGATAGTAAATAAAATTCGAATAATAAGTTAATGTCTGTAGAAAGCTCATTGACTTCCGCCATTTTGAGTCTAGTTGTTACCGGCGTTGGCCTTTTAACTACAATAATCCGCCCTTTTCTCGCACATCTTGTTTAAAATTAATCACTGGGATTTGTTATAAGTAACTTCCGAACCAGAAATTTGTAATATTTTTGTGAGGAAATCTGTTTCGTATTGTTGACGAAGTTAATAGTTGAGCACTAATTTATTCCGGTTATATTAATTTTGAATTTTTTTATAATTCCAGGTGCAATCAAATCTAATCAATAATGGGAAACATATTTGCCAATCTATTCAAAGGCCTTTTTGGCAAGAAAGAAATGCGCATTCTTATGGTTGGGTTAGACGCAGCTGGTAAAACCACAATATTATATAAATTGAAATTGGGAGAAATTGTAACTACGATACCCACAATCGGTAAGATCAATTTAATTCCCTCAATTTATACGTTAATTTTGACAAATTTTTGATTTTGTCCGCAGGCTTCAACGTAGAAACAGTAGAGTACAAAAATATAAGTTTCACCGTTTGGGATGTTGGTGGTCAAGATAAAATCAGGCCTTTGTGGCGCCATTATTTTCAAAATACACAAGGTAATAATCAGGTTTCTCTAGATTGTAATCCATTTTCGACCTCCTAACGGTTTTTTACATTTTTTTATATTTTTAGGTTTAATTTTTGTTGTGGACAGTAACGATAGAGAACGTATTGGGGAAGCCAGAGAAGAATTGATGAGAATGTTGGCCGAGGATGAACTACGAGATGCCGTACTTTTAATTTTTGCCAACAAACAGGTTTATATCGGAAAAATTTACTAATTTTTACTTTTAAACTAAAATTTACTAATTTATCACGATAGGATCTTCCTAATGCAATGAACGCAGCAGAAATAACAGATAAATTGGGTCTACACTCATTGAGAAACAGAAACTGGTACATTCAAGCAACGTGTGCGACAAGTGGCGACGGTCTTTACGAAGGTCTTGATTGGCTATCAAACCAACTGAAAAATGCAAATCGTTAAGACGTTATTTTTGTGAGCTATTAATATTATTGAATGATGGGCGATTTTTTTTTGTTTTCTCTTTTCTATCATATTTGAGACGATGGTATACAACGTTACCAAGTTTTGATTAATTTCCGTTTCATTTCATTACAAAGTTTAAAAACTTTCCAATGGAAATTGCTACGTCATCTGTGGTGCTGGTCATTCATAAGATGATTGGTGCGAACTGAGAAATCGTGTGACCATGCTACAACTATTTTGTCGAAACTTGGTAACTTAAATTTAAAAAAAAAAAAATTAAAAAAATAGAAAAAATGACGTAAAGTTGAATTTTTGTTGATTTAGTAATTAAATGTTGGAACAATATTATCTTTCTGAAATATTTGTTTAACCCAGTGTTGGAAACTTTTTTTTGGGGAAGAGTAAACTAGAAAATAATTTTCTGTATTTCGGCTCTGTATTTTTTAAGTTGATATTTTTTATTGAGAAACATTTTCTGCTGTACAGTTTCTGTTGGCACCTTAAGCTAAATTTGTATCCAAATTCTGTGTAATAAACGACTGTATATCCCACCAATTTTTTTTATACACTGGGTAACTGCTATTAGGTGGGGTTGCACACATTCCTATTTATGTCAGCCCCTTTTTTATTAATCATTCCTTTAAAAATAATATAAACCAATGAAAAAGAACAAAAAAATAATGAAATCCAAAGTTTGCTGTTGCAAGTAGTTTTTAGTAGTGCTGCTGTTGGGTGTGTGTTATTTTTTTTTTAGTCCAACCCTTCTGTTTGTTAATGGAGGATGGAAACAAATGCAGTTGTGTATGACATGCCTTAAAACAGTTAATAAATTCTTGTGCTTAAGTCCATGGTTTGTTTTTATAGCGAAATTGTCAGTTTTGCGTTGATTTTGGGAATGTTTTCTTTGTATTTAAATGAGCTTTGCAAGAATTTATCACTGATTTGTTATTTTATGTGATTTTATTAGGTAAAGTTGCTATTATGCTTGTACATTTAATTAATTTGATTAAATTTAGCTGAAAAAATAAGTTTTGAGTTGGAAATTCATGCAAGTGTGGGTAGACAGTTCACTCATAATGCAAAAACAAATTTTAGTAGTTTTTTCTTCTTCTTTTTTTCTCTCTAAATATTGAATAGAAATTAAAATGAAATCTAAAAATAAGCCAAGCACAATAAATTAAATCTACATCTATTCAGGAGACCACTTGCGCAGTATTTATTATATAATGATTACAAAAACGATAATTGCTTATCAATTTCTATACAATTCAATTAGTGAATTAAAAATTGGGTGTAACTTGCTTTGTGCCTCGCACTGTAACTTCACTATTAAATTATAAATCGAAGTTAAACTTCAATCCTGTTCCTGCAAAATGGCGATGAACATAATCCTCCATTTGCTGATTCATCTCTTCTGTGAAATGATTCTTCCAATCACCGACTTGGCCTGAAAGATGTTTGATTTTTTAGAAAAATTTAAGATGAAATATTTAAATTATGGAAACCTTTTCTCATGAACCCATCGAGAAACTGTGATTTATTAGTATTTGTGTTTTTGCTCATGTTTTCAAACTTGCAATGTTCAACGACCTGTTGCACTTGATGGTCAGTCAGGTTTTTTCCTAAAAAGGAAGCCACGCTTCGCACTGCAGGTGCCATGTCCTGTTAATTTCAAAAGGTTTTTAATTTTTAATAATTATGGCAATTAAGGTTAGAAGTAATTATCACCTTTTTCATGTCTTCGAATGAGAGGATAAGAATGTTTTCCTCGTTTCTTCGTTCCCAGAACTCAAGAACGTGCCTCGAAAATGGAGAATAAATGACTAAGAAATAAAAAATTAAGTAGGAAATAGCAGTATAAATAAATATATATTTCGTACTTCTTTCATCTTGTATAAAAAGCTTGAACATTGTTTCAAAATCTCCTTGATAATCTAGAAGTCTATTTTTGAGACCAAAATGATAAAAGGAAACCAAGGTGTCTTTTGGATTGCGAATTGTGTACACAATCTACAATAAATTTGCAAAAGAAAGTTATATTAATGTAAATTACAATTTAAAATAATCATTTTACTTTGCATTTCTTATCCAAAATAGACTGTGGTAACAGCGAATATGGATAATGAGTTTTAATTAATCGCGGTTTGGGCAAGTTAGCCACAAATGGAGTTTCCGTAAAAAGTCTCAATTCAAAGTACGGAAATCGTTCGTCTTGAGTCACTGAATTTGCTTTTTCGAAATTTAAATCACTTGCGATAAGATAAATGATTTCTTGAGCCCAAGTTGTTCCTATATAAAAAAGAGAGTAAATTTAATTACTTTCACAAGTAAAAATTGAAGTTAGTTATCACCTGTTTTTGGAAAAGATGAAACATAAATATCATCTGGAAAAGCTTCAAAATTTTTGTCCAACCAATCTCTGCTAGCAATTCCTCCATGTTCATGATTTAAATAAAATCCATTGCATTTATACGCTTCCCCACTGCCGGGAAACAAAGGATCTACTCCTAATTTCTCGAATTGCATGTTTAATGGTGTCGAAAGTGAGACTACAACAGAAAGGACTGAATGAGAATACTTTTATTCTAACCTTGCTATCGAAAAGATAAAATCCTCGTTAAAATCAGTGCAAATAATTCAAAGTCAAAGCCAACTGATGCTGATTGGTGGGCAATGTCCACTTGACTTCTGTGGGAAAGGCAACTTTCAAATGAGGTCGAGGTCATGCAGGTAAACATCCTTCTGTAAAGAAGTTTATAGGCCTGCAGGTATGTAAGTGTTTATTACTTAGGTCCTTGAATTTTATATATTATCATCGTTATCTAGCTACTCGTGTATGTATAAAAAGGTTACGCAAGCTGATAAATATATTTGAAACGTTTTTTATAAGGAAACTAGCATTTTAACATAAAATTAAACATCACGGAAGTAATATGACGATTGATAAATACGTTTAATATTTCCTCTTTCAATACCAACTAAACCTACAACTTCGGCTTTGTTTTACCGTATTTTCTCATTCACTGCGTTTGAAATGAGATAAATATGCAGAGAAGAAATAATTAATGCACAAGCGTCATTTAAATGAAATTTAAAGATATAAAACTTACGATTTTACAGGAATTGAGAGCAGAAACAATGCGACCTTCTGTTATAAAAGTTGAGATGGTAATCCACACTGACAATTTGGATCTATGCCAACGAGATGATATCCGTCATGCTTACGAGAGAAAAAATGAACTCTCTATACTTACATAACTACATTAAAGTGGTATCAAAATGTTTTTAAAAAAAGAATTAGGAAATAATCTTCTAAATAATATTTATTCTGCTGATTATACATTTCAAACTACAAAATTCCGTAAGAAAAAAAAAAACTTTATGTATAAAAAATGATTTACAAATCACATTCAAAATTCAATTCGCTTCCTGCAAATTTTTGCCGAATAAACTCGTCCATTCTCTTATTCATGTCGTCAGTAAAATGATTTTTCCAATCCCCAACTTGGCCTGAAATTTTTATTTGTTAATTCTATTGTAAAGAGAAGTAATTTTTTTTTTTTTGCCTTTTCTCATAAATCCTGTAAACACCGAACTGTAATTTGTGGATGGATTTTTACTCATATTGTCGAACTTGCAATGTTCAACCACTTGTTGCACTTGGTCCTCGGTCAACGATTTGCCTAAAAACTTCGCTACACTACGCACAGCAGGAGCCATATCCTGTAAAAGATATTTTAATGAATGCCGTTTATAATTACTATTTTTATTTACCTTTTTCATTTCCTCAAAGTGAAGAATAAGAATATTATCTTGATTTCGAAGCTCCCAGCATTCCAGAATATGTTTGGAATAAGGCACAAGATTTACTATTTAAAAAAAAAAACGTTTTACTAAAATGTTTTTTCTTAAAAGAGAAAAAAATTCATTACTTTGTTCTTCTTTAACGAACATGTTAAACATCATTTCAAAATCGCCTTTATAGAGAAGAAATTGATTTTTGAGAGCAAAATGGTACAATGAAACCAACGTATCTTTGGGATTGCGAATTGTGTAGATGATCTACAGATTAATCAATAAACTTTAATTAATACATCACAATTATACTTAAAATTAGGGACTCACTTTGCATTTTTTATCAATAATTGATTTTGGGAGCAATGAGTAAGGATAGTGAGATTTAAGATATCTTGGGTGATCATTCTCGACGTTGGTGATAAAACCGGCTTCAATTGCAGGCAATAATTCCAAGTAAGGAAAACGTTCCTGCAAAGGCTTTGCTTTTGCCTTTTCAAAATCTAAGTCATTTCCAATGACATAGACCATTTCCTGAGCCCATGTTGTACCTATGATCAAATCGCAATTAAAATTCACAACATTGCATCAGTGCTTAAAACACGAACCTGTTTTAGGAAAAGATACCACATAAATGTCATCCGGACGAGCTTCGAAGTTTTCGTCGAGCCATGCCCTCGCTACAGGACCTCCATGGAGGTGATTAATATAAAAATCACCGCATTTATAGAGCTCGCCACCATTGGGGAAAAGTGGATCGACTCCAAGGTTTTCAAACTTGGCCATGATTCCGAAAGATAGATAGACGAGACGTGTCAGCACGAATGAGATTGCAAATGAAATGGCTGGCAACTAAGCGCGAATGAGACGAGCCGGAAAAATACACTGAGATTGAGCCCAAGGTCAACTCGATGCAACTTTCCCCCTGTGTATTCGCTACTTTAATGTGGTAAATAAAAATATATATTGATAGAAAATCTCGATATCTGTTGATCTTTACTTAGTAACAGCTGTAAAATATTATCTAAATTATTCTTCCCAATTTTAAACCAGAATTTAAATAAAATTTACACTGAAAAAAAAGTGAGGAAAAAATTTTAATTTTATTTTTTACTTTCCTCTTTCATGATATTTCTTGGTAAATAAATATTGACAAATAGCCAAATGATTGCTATGTAACGATGACTGTGTAAAAATGGAAAAATAAGGTCACGTTTGCTATGTGTTGCTAAATCTCTTGTGCCACAAAACTTTGAAACTAGCGCTAAGAGTCAAAACAATCAGATAAAAGGTCATAGAACCTAGTTTTAAGAATGATTTCAAATTTCACTTCACAACTGATTTTGCATCATACAATATCGTAATTTCAATGCATTTGTAGATACCGTACTGTATGTATCAGCAATAAAATCTTTACTCGCTACCCCATGACTTCTGAACTCCAGTAATTTTAGTTATATATTAAGAATTACAAGGGTCAACGTACTAACATGTTATAAATAACACTTTCGAACACCCTTTGCTGAAGTGCACGCTTAAGATAAAGGTAAGGCAAGGTTAAAAATATGGTGTAAGAAGGTTGAAGGAATCATCTACGGCTGAAAAATTTTGAAAAGGATACTCTTGTAGACCTTTCACAAAGAAAAGGTAGAAACTCAAAGTGATCTCATCAGAAAGATTCAAAACCTTCCATACTAAATCCAAACAAAAAGAGTAAGTTGTTCTACTAAATTTAACTTTTTATATTACAAGAAGTTCTAACATGAAAAACAATGCAAAATGTTATGAAAGATTGTGAAAAAGTTTAATTGTTTTCTTCAAACTATAAGGTTATTTGTTATATACACAAATCAGAATCTAAGTTAAAATAATAATGTAGATAGTATTAGATAAGGAACCGATAGTTTTAATCTATAGTATAAAAGAGTAAAGAAATGGCACAGCAACTGAATGATCCCAATGGCAAATGATCACCCAGTAGAAATGAAAAATACAATTTCATTTCACTAAATGATGAAAAGGTGTAGATGCTCCTGTTTAAGCCTCACTTGAGGCACTTTAATATGGGGCTACTCATCTACCTCTGGCTGATCCTGCATATTTCTTTCAAAAGTTTATTGAGTAATTCTGAATGAATGATTGAATATACTGTAATTCAAAATTCAAAATGTATTTTTTAGAACGGTTTATCATTAGTCCTTATTATGATTACAAAATTATCATTACTGATAATTTAGTACGGTATCTTAATTTACCTTTAGAAAGGATGATAATATACGGACGACCTTTTATGGTCTAATATTTCCTTCTTTTCTACCTTTATTTTTAAGAGTGCACACGAGGAAGCAAAATGATTTCCGAAGAGATAAAAGCAGAGTTTCAGGAAAATGGAGCTGTGTGTCTGCGGAATGTTTTTTCAGAAAACTGGATTGAAAAAGTGAAAAATGGAATTGAGCACAACATTAATTCACCGAGCCAGTTCGCCGAGTCCTTGCGTGAAAACGAATCGTCAGGCTCTTACTTTAATGATTACTGCAACTGGACGAGAATTGCAGAGTTCAAGGATTACGTTCGCAATTCTCCAGCAGCTGAAATTGCGGGCACTTTAATGAATTCAAAAGTGGGCTTTTAAATTCATTTTAAATTCATAGAAATACATATTTTCTTTAATTATTTAGTATTCCGTGTTTTATCATGAACACGTCTTGAATAAGGAACCAGGAACTACGAAAAAAACACCTTGGCATCAGGATCAGCCTTATTATCCATTTAATGGCTTAAAAGTATTGTTTGAAATCAGTGACCATCCCATTATAATATTTAACTGAAATTGATGTAGAATTGTTCCATTTGGATGCCTGTTGATATTATTTCTCGAGAAACTTCTTTGCAATTTGTGAAAGGCTCTCATTCGTGGAATCGACTTTTTATTCCGCGGAAGTTTGCAACTGAGAGAAATTACGTTGCTGCAAACGAAGATGAATTAAAAGAATACGAAGAAGTACCAGATATCGACAATGATAAGGCTAACTACGAAATCCTTTCTTGGGAATTGCAGGTTTAAAATATTTTATTTTTTATTCTCGTAATAAAATGTATATTTTTGAGTTTGTTGTATTTTAGCCAGGAGATTGCATTGTTTTTAGCATGAGAACTTTTCATGCGGCGGCTGGTAATCTTTCGTTAAATAACCAAAGACGTGTTTTATCTACCCGTTGGCTTGGTATTTATTTGCATTTTAACTTTTCAACAAAAATGCTAAGTTTCGTCTTTAAGGTGACGACATTACATTCAATTCTAGACCGTGGACGGCGTCACCACCGATGGATTTCGGTTTAAAGAAAGGTGATCGTCCGTACAAATCAGAACTTTTGCCAATAATTTGGAAATGCTGATGTCTTAAAATTAAAAGTCATTTTCTCTTTAAGAATTTTAAATTTGAGTTTTTCTAAGTCAAATAGGAGCTTGGCAAGCCCCTATTTGCATGCTTTCCTGCATAGCTTCATTTGACTTTATCCAAACAATTTATCCTTTGTATCTAATTGCTGAATAAATAATTCATTTAATTGCTTGTGACTGCAATTTTTTATGTTAACTGTAGTGTTATTATCATAAACCCCTAAAACAAAATAGAAATGCCCGTCAGTTATTAAACATACCGTTGTCATTGCTGGAAGCGTCGTTGTGGATGTAGGAGGCGATACTGTGCAGCCTTCAGCGCACCACAAACATTACTAGTGGCGACTGCGCACTGTATTTAGGCGACTGTGCGATTTCTCTAAAATGGCAGCAGCGAATACTTACGTGAAAGACGATTCGGGTTTGTATTTATTTATTAGCATATCTAATTGGTTTGAAACCTCAACAGCTGCTAACTGCAACACCAATTTTTCGTGCAATGATGACACTGTGCAACCTAGGTGCAACCTACCTACATCTCTGCATTACAAAGTACAAAAATGCGGTTTTCTACGTGAATTTGTTATTATAAATTGATTAATCTTATCATTTGTTGTGTATTTATTAAACCACTTCAACGAGAATGATTATTAATTGCTGGAAAGATGATATCGTGTAAAATGCCAGGGGTATTGACTTAAAAATTAGAAAAAGACTCCAAAAATAGCCCCAGTCTGGAACCGCTGACTTCGATGCCATTGAACTATTTTTAAATTGAATGAAGCAAGCATTTTTGCTAGCCTATTAACAAAATTCAATTTTTTTTACAAATTTTTCTAGGTGCAACATTTATACCCGCGACTCAAAGACCCGATGGAACATGGAGAAAAGCGAGACGAGTGAAGGATGGATACGTGCCACAAGAAGAAATGCCTTTGTAATTATTAATTTAAGAAAAAGAAATTCAATAAGAAACGTAAAAACTAATTAAATTTTAATTTCCTAACAGATACGAAAGCAAAGGCAAACAATGGGCTTCTAAAATTCAACCCGGAATTCCACCAGGTTTACATCCCGACGATGCGGCCAAAGTTATTGCTCGGCAACAGCAGCGAGACGACATAGTAAAAGCAGACGCATTCCCTTCCTTAGCCGCTCCGGCGAAAACTAAAGAAAATATTGCACATCCTGTATCGAAGGCCGCAAAGAAGAACGCCAAGCGAAAAGAAAAGAAAAAACAAAAACAAGATCAAGAGCAAGAGCAAGAGCAAGAAGATGACAAAACAAACGGTTTTGGCATCGTCGAAGAATTGTCGAACGGTTTGCGTGAAACTTCCATCAAGCTCAAACCGGTCACCGAGAATAACACGAGCAATAAGCAAAATTTGACCGATTCGGTGTCCACAGATCCGGTCAAAAGAATTAAGAACTTAAAGAAAAAGCTGCGGGATATCGATTTACTTAAAGGAAAAATTGATTCTGGACAGGTGACACCTGATAAGGATCAGGTGCTGAAAATTGCTAGGAGGAGAGAGATCGAAAAGGAAATTAAAGAGTTAGAACTGCCAATGAATAAGTAAATTTAGAGATGTAAATTGGTGATTTTATATTGCAAATGGTGGTGAATCGATAATTAATTGATGACTTCGTTCAATATACACTTTTGCTTACGCGAAGTAAGTGCTGTATATATAAAATGTCAAATTTTAATTTATTTTATAGCGGTTTTTCATTTTTTTTGATTGTATAACGCACAACGTCCTGCGTGAGGATAGTTAAAGAGCAAAATTTGTTAAATTAGGAAAATTTAAGCAAAATGAATTTTAAGTACTTTTAAGTATATTGAACAAATTTTATGCATGTTTTTTTACTTGAAAAAAATTGTGAAATAAAAGTAATTCTGAGTTTTTATTACATGTTTTTAATATTGAATTGATACATACAAAATTAGTTATTTACAAAAGTTACGTAGATAATTACTTGGAAATCATGGAGTTTCTTGATCAGCTAAAATAAAATTTCATCGTTCATTAAAAGATAAAATGTATTTCTTAGATTACCTTTATATGCGTAGTCTAAGGCTGAAGATATTGTTCTCATATCAGCTTCTATACTTTTGGCCCAATTTTCAACATCACCAATTTCCTATTGGAAAAATAAATATTAAAAGGTAAAGTAAAGAAATTCTCATGTAATGCATTTAAATTTTAAAAAATGAACTCTTTTTATCCCCAAAAAAATAATTTTCTATTTTTCTGAGGAAATCTTAATCATTTTTCAAAATTTAACATGAAAATATATTTTAAATTATGTGGAGTTGTGTATAATCACGCAAACGGTACTTTAATTTCAAACCTTTAACGCTTGATTGAAATTTTCTACTAATTGTAACCACTGAGCAGTTTGCTTTGAAAATTGTGTGGCGTTGATGTGGAATTGCTTCGCTTCGGAGTCCAATCTTTTCTGGTTGAGATAAGCTTGTGCAACTCTAAATACAAACAAATTGAATTTATTGTTACGTGTATTAGACTTGCAATTTACCCAACATTCAGATGATCAACCAATGCGTGCGTAACTGCACTTGCAGCCGTAAAAGCCTCTTTCTTCTTTTTTTCTACAAAAAATGGCGTTGAATGATAACACTTACAAAAAATTACCTAAATGAAATTTACCCTGCTCTTCTTTTCTAGCCGCTTGCTTCGTTTGATGTTGTTTAATAAGATTGGACAACATATCAACGAATGCGCACTAATTACTTAAAAACATAATCAAATTAAAATGATTGCAGAGCTTCAACAAACAGCTGACACCTACCAAAACAAAACCAACGGCGCTTCAAATCTGTAAGCAATCGCAATCAAGCCGCAAAATTTTTATTTTTTTATTTTTTTAAAAAAAATACAAAACGCTAATAAAAATATATTAAAAATTCAAAATATATTAAATCTCAATCACGGCAACCTCCAACCCCACCAAAAACCTACCAATCTTTATAACCACTCACAAATTCCCATTCGTCCACCCAACATGTGGGCGTAGCTCCTCCATTCACCATCAACAGATGCCGCACAAAGCCCAGCTGAAACTCCATCTGCTTAATCTACTCCCACATAACCGTGAACACGTCCGCGGCTGTAGTCAACGTAGTCGGAGTAAGGACTAGAGGGTCGGTTCGGTTGCACGCTCCGTGTAGTGAACAATCATGAGGACTCGGTGGTGGGTGGCGTTTGTTTTATACATCTTATGTCAAGAACTGACTGTACTAGCTTTCAATTTGGAGCCCCGGATCCCGGTAATCAAGACGGGCAAAGCAGGTTCATATTTTGGATATTCCGTGGCCGAACACATAACCTTGTCTGGGAGACCCATCCCGAGGTAAGTTCTTTTTCTTTTATCTTTTTTTTTTTTTTTTTTTTTTTTGCGAAAACAAAAAAATTAAATTTAAAAAGAAACGTGAAAGTTAAGTGTTTTGAAGTCCGAAAAACTTACCTTGACTTTGTGTACAAGAACGAGACGAGATAAGAAGGAATGTTTATGTGAAAGCTCATCTATAAAATGTTGAGAATGTTCAAATCCACCCCAAGAGAGTTGAGCAAATGTAAACAATCTTGTAGACTTGAATAATGTTTATTTTCATAGCAAACACGATTACTTTTAATTTTCAAAAACTTTTCTTTCCCTAAATTTTATTTTATTTCAGTTTTGCATAAATACAAAAAAAATTTTTAATTAGAAAATAAAACAAAAATGAAAAAAACGAGCATGGGTTCCGAACATGTGAGATCAAGAGGTAATCCGAGATAAAGACGAACCTATTTAAACAGCAGAGGGTAGATTTGACCTCAAATGCCTTATAAAGCCCTGTTGCTTGCGCTTTTCTAAGCGTAGGTAGCCAACTTATAAGGCACCTCTCGTTAAGTACCACTCCTCGGCGAGGGCGTGTTTTAAGGCTAAAAATCTCGATATTCCTATCTTTTTTAAACGGAAAAAAACACGACTTGCAATGCAACATCTCGCTACCTGCGAGTTATTTACCCGACGATAAGATAAGATGAAGTGAACGATGGGTAAACACATAAACAACGAGGCTTAATTAAGATTCGGTCTCTTGCTAGGCTCATCGGAGTTTGAAAATTAAACAGTGTATAAACGGAGAGTTTTAATCGTGGAATTAGTAAATTCGCAGCTACGGAAGAGTAGCAGGTGGGGAAATCAGGTGTGGCATTTGAATGCTTTCCTTGTTGAACGTGCCCGGAGGGCGGGTAAACGTTGTTTGTGGCATGGCCAAGTATGGTGTTGTGGTCTCTGAGCTGCGAGCGTAACATTTCGTGCAGAATGACATCATTGGTGCATCATTTTAAATTTAAAGAATCCAGTCCGGCGCTCGTTTGTGACCTCTGGTGCTGTGAAAGCGGTTTTATGCTCTTAATAATCATCAATTTCACTTGATAGGGAGGTTGTCGCACGCTTGATTTGTACCAGTTGTGGTTATAAATACGCTATCTATTCATTTAGCGAGGAATTTTTCGAATAAATGGAAGTCGTGTCACTCGATCTGGGTGAAAGTTTGACCTATTTACGTGCGATTTGTTTTGTGGTTAATTTCGGGTCGAGATTTGTTCTATTTTTATTGGTTTTGATTAAAATAAACATGGCCGTTTTGCTATCGCTTCGAACGTGTTTTGTTTATTTAAAGCAGCGATTGTGTAGTTCGATATGGATAAACCAGTGGAAATACATACATTAGATTAGAGGATTTTGAGGAACAAATCAAATGGAAAGGACACTGCACTTTAAATCGTGAATGAAATATGGATTGTAGTCGTTGAAAATTTATGTGGGACTGGGAATATGGATATGTAAACATTTGAGTATTATGGATGTTATTTGCGTTTTAAGCTTTTCTCGATTGTTTGAAATAAAAATTTAATAAAATGTGAATTTGGCCTTAATAATTACGGAATTAGAATATAGGAAGGATAAGTAGGTCATCTTGAAAACTCACTTGTCTAAGTAGCCTCCAGTGTACTAAAAGCATCATAAGGAAAAAAATTGAAGGAAAAAATAAAATAAAAAGTATTTTGATCCATTAATGTTTTTGCGACGGAAACTGACGAAGATGAAAGAAAATTTTCTCAGCGAGTCAATTTTGGCCTCAAGTGCCAACTGGGTGCAGTCCAAGTTTATTAGTTTGAGAAAAAGAAGGGGGAAGTATAAAAATATTGAAATGCTTTAGTACTTTGCTAGTACATAGTGTCGTTTGTGCGCACATTGCTAATTTTGCTCGCGTTAAAGTAGCAGTGCTGCGAATTAACGATTTTGCCACACCGATAAAAATGACTTTTTTTATGAAGAAAACGTCGACTCCCCTCTTCCCCGTCTTTTGGTTATTGTTGATGTAGAAAATTACCCAAATTCAAAATTAATGTCCCCGCACAAAAGCCACAAATTGCAAACACTCTTCCGCCCTTTCAACTTTTGATGGTTTGTTCAACGTCAAAACTGTCAATTAGGAAACACGGTGAATGTAATTACAAGTACCTCGAACAAAGTGCGATTTCTTTGCGACAAAAGTTTTGTCTTTTTTTTTTTTTTTTTTTTTTTTTTTTTTTTTTTTTTTTTTGGAGTGAACACGCCGGTTTACTTATAGGCTCATTAGGGATAAGAAATGTTTTGGGTGTCAAGGAAGAGGTCTGTAATCAAGTGTTAATTTAGGCTTAGATTAGGGGAAATTTGCCGTAATAAGAGAAGGGGAATTAATATGGTGGTATGGAGGGTTGAAGTGGAGGTTGTGGTTGGAATGGATTTTTGAAATTAATTTTTAACATATTTTAAGGTTTATATTTTTTCTGTTTTGTTTATAAGTTTGGCTTTGTGCTCTTGAAGAAATTTTTTTTTGTTTTGTTGAAAATGTGATATAGAAAATGTATTTTCCAAGAAATTTTGTAGTATGACGTAATTGGAAGTAGCAGTTAAAGGGAAAGTGTAAGATTCTTTAGTGATGTCATGTTTTGTGACGTAAAGTGAAAAAAATTGATTTACTAAAAATTATAATAATTAAATTTATTTAAAATACACTTTACAAAATTTAAAGGAAAACTTGTTTTTAAAACAGTTGTTGTTTTTCATAACGAATTTAATTATTGTAATTTTTGTAAATTTTTTGTAAAAATGATTTAAAAAAAAATAAATGATGGAAGTAGATTTAATTAGCCGTAAAATAATTTTTAACTCTTTCTATCACTCAAGTTTCTCATTTCGTTCGATTTTTTTCTAACAAATCGGAGGAAAATCAATTACAGAATCAGGTTTAATCATTCTTTGTCACGTCAGAGAAGCTAACAGCACAACGTCTTTAGTATGTGTTTAGAGATCAGTGATGGTACACAATGGCTAACTGTAAAGCCTTTCGTTTTCGTAACGTTACGTAATAGGAAGCACAACCTTGATTTTGGCATCAATTCAAAAACTATTTACAGCATTTTTATGTGATTTTTCAGTTATATGTTTGATTTAGTTAAATGACTAATTCGAATGAGTCGAATATTATTGATATTACACTAGTGATAGTTTCTCTTTGAAGATCGTATTACAGTATAGGCAGATGGCAGATTAGCGGCAGATTGACACCCGGTAATTTTAGACTTAAAAATTTCATTTTTATATTTCTGTTATTTGAAACGACTTAATCATTACATTTAGTACTAATTATGGCATTGTCATGTGACTAAAATTATCAATTACCATCGAATTGCTGGAATCGTGAAAGTACAAGGTAAACTCGTTCAAGTGGACACGTACAAAGACCTTGAACGCTTATAATTAACCAAACACAATCAATCATCTTTAAATCCACTTAAAATTATTCACAAACACGTAACACACGTACAAAATTATTTGATGTCTGTTATCTGATCTAATTATGTAAATAATCCGAGCTTTAATGAAATAATTTTTAAATAACTAATTGCAAAAATAGATCTAAAATGGTTTTTCTTTCTTTTAAACTGTGTTATTCAAGATGCAGGAAGTGGTGAGTTTATTTTTGTACTTAAAAGAAGGTCGTCCAAGTCAAAGAGAAAAGAATAGGGGATGATTCAAACGATAGCGTGGGTCCATTTGAGGAATTATCCTTTGCAATTTTCCAATCTATTTATCATAATTGTTTATGGCTGTAAAAACATCCACTTATTTGTTGACTTGCAAATGGAAGAAAATGTCCGATGATGTCATTGGATTTTTTCATTACCATTCACGATGCTGGATTTAGCTCGCAACGTTGCTCTATTTAAGGTGATGAATTTTTTTTTTTTTTTTTTTTTTTTTTAAAGTTGAAGGAGACAATCGGTGAGTAATTTGAACTTGGAATTTGAGATGTTCAAATGAATTTTTTTTTTGAATTTTTTTGTTTATTTTTCGCATTCAAATGGATATTCAGTATATTCAACCCTAAAGGTCAAGTCCTGGAAACTGCTGCACCTGGTACATTAAGAAAGAAGAAGGTTTTAGCAATTCTGTGCGTGATGTCTGGTCACATGCCAATAGATTTGCTGGGGAAAATGAGTGGTGGAGAATAGATGGGTTGGGAATAGTCAAATTTTTTTGAATTAAAGAATCGTTTGATTTGTTTGTGATGTCATTGAAGAGAAATTTAAGCTTTAAGATGGCTGGAAGGAATTTAAGGATTTTGAAGTTTAATCTTGAGGTAGTGGTTGTTGTATTTGAAGTCTGGTTTGTAATGAGATGCTATCTATGATTAAAAAGCAAATATTTCGGGATTATGTATAATTTCATTTTGTTGTGAATTTATTTACGTTTTTAATAACTTAATATATTTTAAAAAAATTAACTCGCGAATTTAATCGAGTTTGTCAAATTTATGATGTTTCGATTTTTTTGCAAGGAGAAGGGGGGAGTAAGGGAATTTTTTTTAAACTTTTTTTTTGTTTGTTACACTTTTTTCAACATCTTGTCCTCGATTTTTATTTCTATTTTTTGATTTTCCTAAATTTTTGTAACAGTTTTTTTTTAAATACAATAAATAAATCGCTACAAGACAACAGATAACGTTATAACGAGTTACCTTATGAATTCCGCACTCAAAGCCCCCTTTTACATAGAAGCCAGACATCCTCAATCTGTCAAACTCCTCAAACAATTTCCCAATCATTCTCATACATCTGCTGGGGGTTGAAACATTTTTTTCATTTCACCGAGTACACTGACCACGTCTCCCAAAAATTACAGTGCAAAAATGTAGACCAATTGGTCGTTTCCGGTACACGCAGTGAAAACAACAAGACAAATCCACCCCATCTGTTATTACGTCAACAACCTCACTTTTTTCCTCCCCCAAAAAAATTAAAACCATAATTCAACAATGCGAAAACAAGGAACAATGATTTAATAATAAAGTAATGCAACAATCCTCTTTATCACGCCTATGAAACAGCATAGATTCGACTTGTTTTAATCGTCCGTTTGGGACGAAAGCAAAAGGTAACAGCGGTGGAATGAATTCAGTGGAATTAATTATTGAAATGGATTTTTTCCGTTGGGTGTGGTTTTTGCAAAGTCAGATTCCTACACGCCCGAAAACAAACAATAATCGACGATAGATCGAAAGTGAGTATTTATTGGCTTTAAGTTGAATAAATAAATAAATAAATAATAAATAAAAAGGAAAAAGGGTGTTGCGAGTTTGGAAAGTGCGTGGTGTTTGGAAAATGGAAGACAGAGAGGAGAAAACGTAATTTTATACATTTGTCGGAGGAGGAATGGAAGTAAGTCGTCTTCCCCATCGGTTTGATGGGCTTAGTTCTCTCAAAATGAGTTTACTGGTACACAAACACGGCCGCGAGTGGGACACTTTTTATTAGTCGTTGACCCATCACTACACACTCGCCAATTGAAAGGTCTATGGGGAGTGAAAAAAGGAGGTTTGTATTGTGGAACGTGTTTTCGAGATGATAAAAAAAATTATAGTTTTTCAAGGTGGATGGTGGAGTGGGGAAGGTGTTGAATAAAATATTTTGCGAAAAGTTTTATTTGGACGAGAAGTTGACCTGTGACTTGATAGGTTGTTAGGGGCAAGTAGAAAGTGGTAAAGATATTTTTTGGTACAAAAAAATTTTTTTTTTTAAATTAAATTTTTTAAATTAAATTTAAAAAAATGGTAAAAATGAAAATATATGTGAAAAATAATGCAAATTTTTTTCAAAATATGCAAATTTTTTTTAAAATATGCAAATTTTATTTTAAAATATGCAAATTTTTAAACAAAAATACATATCATTAAAAAATATATTTTTTGGCTGAATTTTAGTTGTAAAAATTGATTTAGAGAAAATCACATTCCTAATTTCGTAGAATTCTGAAATTTTCTTTATGACGAGCTTGGATTTGATAAGAAATAATTCAGAATTCAAAAATTTGATCTATCATTTTTAAATCAAATTTTAGAAACTCATATTCGATTACGAAAATAATCAGAAAAATTCTCCCATAGCATTGCTGCAGATTGAGTTGATCCCTTCCACTATTTGACGCACAGCAGGTGGAGCCAGCTGAATCAAAGGTCAAGTTATTGTCGATTTTTTTTAATGGATCCAAATTTGAATTTCCAAACAAATAATCTTTTGTTTGACCATCCCAACTCGACCTCTGACTTCACATCTCACATGCAAAACAGAGGTCAAACTGTCGATTTTTTAAACGAGAAAATTTGAATTTCATGAAACTTCAAGTTTATTATGTGAATTACGAAATTTCCAAGAATTCATAAAATTTTCATGACTCATAATGGTGTATGAGTAACGTCATTTGTCACGTGCTATCCAGCTTTTGTTTATTTAAAGTGGAAATTAGAATTGAAGTCTTTTTTTCACTTGTCAAGTTTCATGTAACTATCGCATTAAAGAGATAAATATTTAAAATAATTATGGCAGTTGAGTTTGTGGTGTAAAGACCGAAATTGGGTGAGACAAGTAAAAGAATGAGTGTAATGAAAATTTATTCCGTCCTTAATCTACTTGAATATTTAGCCCTATTGATTTACAGCATTTTGCATTTGCGAGGTGGGCAAACGCTGTTTGAGAATTGTGGGATTTTCTAATAAGATTTGTTCTAAACCAAATACGGCAGGCGAAAGTAAATATATCATTTCGAAATTTCTTCAAATGTTTGCATCATCTTCTCTCGAACTGAATTTGTCAAGTGCTCTACGTCGGTGGATGTCAGGCCGTCTGTAGGAATGGCTGGCAGTGCTTGAATAATGAAACTTTCTGTGGGGAGGAATAATAGAACATTAAATGTGTAATTTTTTAAGAAAACGATTTGTTTGGTATGAAAACTGATGGTGTAAGAGAATTTATTGTTTGTGGGAAGTGGGGTGATGGTGAATCAACATTTATTTTGTGGTTATTTGTGTTAATTTATGATGTAAGTTGTAAGAAAGTTGGGGAAATTAGGAAAATTTTTAGTTTTATTTGAGTTGGACGTTGCAACTTTATGAAATATTACGTTGAAATATTTAATAATATTACATGACATGAAAATGGACTTTAATTATGTTTTGGATAAGTTATTTATTACTTATTATGTTATTCTAGTAGAATTAGTTTTAGCGAGGTTTAATGGTTAGGGCAATTTAAAGTTCGAATAATGAAATTTTAAATTTTAGGGTTAAAATTATTTTTTTTAAATTGAAATGGAGTAAATTTGAGAAATAAGTATATACAAGTACGTAATACAAGTCGGTGTACTTGGTATCTAGATGGAATCATCAACTTTTTCTGTAATTTCATACTATACTTCTGGGAATTTATTAACTTCGGAAGTCACATTGGTATTCTTTGACCACACTGCTTTAAATTCAGGACTTATATTACTTTTTGATCAAAAGAAAACTATTTCTGCTGCACTAATTTTTTAAAGGGAGTGATCGGCAATGTTTTTTTTTTTTTTTTTAAGTTAGTAGTTTGCTGTAGGAAAAGCATAATTAGCATTGCAAATCCCATTGCAAATCCACGTTTCGTGATATAACACATTCATTCATTGCAAACACACCCACTTCCAGGATATTATGTTACGGCTTTTTCAAGTGTTATCTCACGCATTTCAGTTGATTTCAACCGACATTTTTTTTTCCTCAAAAAGTTCAAATTTGATAATTTACTCACTATTGTACCAAAATCGTTTCTCTACGTCATAATATTCTTTCTGAGATGAATATACAATTGGAATGATAGGAACCTAGAAAATTCAATATTTTATATGTTTGTATGATAAATAATTGTAATTATTTATTATCATTTTACCTGGAATTTGATTGCCATATGAAAAGCACCTTTTTTGAACGGTAACATCGGATGCTTGTAATTCCTTGTTCCTTCAGGGAAAAACAATAGTTTTGCCTGTCAAGTTTGAAAATAAAAAAAGAAAAGTAATTTAAAAACAAAAATGTAAATTTTTTCCTTCCTCACATTTTGGTTAAATATTTCTTTAAATTTTGCATCTATCACAGTCTTTGCTTCTTTAGTTTTGGCTCTGTCTATGAATACAAAGCCACATAAATAGACCAGTAAGCCCAAAGGACCAAGAAAAGCCATTGCTTTTTTGGCAACAACACTACATGGGTCAACATGGAACCAGTATTGGCTGCATCCTTGAATTAAATAAACAATAAATTATAAAATTAATAAAATAAAAAAATTAATTTAAAAATTGAAAATTTAAAAAATTAAAAATAAAAATTATTCTAGAAAAACAAAAGTTCTAGAAAATTAAAGTTTTCCTGCAATATTTTATAAAATTTACAGGTGGCTCCATTGTGATACAATTTTCTGAGCTATTTCCTGAAAGCGTGAAATAAATATGGCAGATAATAAGGTATTTGGTATTTGTAGAATATTTATTTATTGTTTTAAAAATGTTTGCAGTGGAAAAAAATATGGGGTTCTCCGGCACAAATTTATTCGCCATTTTGAACTTTAACCTAACAAATAATCTTTTAGAAGATTAGGGGATAAATTTAATCTTCTCGAAAATTCTTGCTATGGAGGCACATCTTTTAGTAAATTTTTTTCTAGGACATTTTCAACTAAGCCAATAGAGCCTTAACGTAAAAGAAAAATCAATGACTTGATAATAGATAAGTAGCAGTATCAGAACATAAAAATAAATAAAGATAAAAAACAACTAGCAACGTACACTATCGGTAGATGTACTTTAAATGTTAAATAATATAATCAGCAGCACGATTTTATCTCAATCCAGCTGTATGAGTAAAACTATAAGCAGATGCAGTAACTTTTTGTTAAATTTTTTTTTAAAAGAGAGAAAAAAAAATTGAAAAAAATGCGAAAACTTTACCAAACCCATCAAGGCAGCTTTGGTGATTAGCAACAAGAATTGCACTTCGTTTACACCTCTCGAGATTTTCAATTCCTTCAACTTTGAACGAAATATCCGAGGCGAGTCGCATCGTGGCGTCAGTTACCACCGACATAATCCTACAACCAAAACAACGTTCATTATTGACAGCCCCGGACCTAATCGAATTTCTCTATTTATAAATAATTAATACAATAATATAAACAAAACTGTTTACCGTAAATTTCTCATGTCCCTCGGTCGCCAGATGACCAACGGTATCGTAATTAGTCCTACAAAGGTCAACAAAAGGTGCAGGTAGAGCATTTTAGTGTAATATCGGACGGTATAACTCAAATAGAAAAATAGTAAATAGAAAAACAGGAAAATGACTGCAGCGTGCATTGCTCGATTTTTGTTACTACAACATGCGTGCGGTGCAGGTGGAGCAAATCCCCCTCGATCAAATGGATGATTCGAAATGAATATCCAGCCAATGATAAAATTAAGGATAAAAAATTTAAATTTTTTTTTCAGAGAAAAAGGTTAGTGATTTGAATGCATTGCATCGCAGTTTGTTTTTATTCTATACTGCAGTGAAGTCGAGTTCATTTGAAATTACCCTGTTTTTCATGGCAATGGTCCAGTTTTCGAACAAAAAGTCCTCGCAGTGCAGAGCAATGTGAGCCAGTGTGGCGTAGAATGACAAGCTTCTCTTGTGTTGTGCGTGGGATTTCAAACATGGACGTTTGAAGAGGTCAGAGAAGAATAGAATTTTTGGTAAAAAGTAGATTTGGGCGGGGCGTTTTGGTGTTTGGTGTCTGTAACCCGATTTTCATTCAGTTCGGTTTTGGATTAAGTGAATGGATAATTAAGTTTGGGGTAATTGAACGGTTGGGAAGTGAAAGAATGGTTGACAGTCGATGATTAAACTCGATTTAAAAGGAGTGTATCACAGCTGTGTCAAATGACCGCTCGATTTCGGCTCTTGTTGTGAGTACTTTTAATGCGATTTGAGGTTACGCCCAGGTTAATAATGGAGGAAGCAACATATGCGAAGTTGATCCAACCATCTCTTGGCTGACTCGGTTTTCAAACTATCGATTCGAGTGTAATAAGAGTTAGAGTTGTGAGTTTGTTTGGTGTATGTGAGATTATATAAAGTTTGAATTGAATAAATTTGTTTTGAGTGGATACAATTGGTTAGATGCTTACAAATAGAATCTGTTAGGAAAAAAATAAATGTGGTTTAGAACACCTAAGTGGCATAAACAGGAGTCGTGTAGCTGCTGTCCTTTGAGTGAGAAAACGCTACTTTATATGGGATATGCCTGAACCCGATTGTTTAAAAATCTTTTAAATACTTTCATTTTATTTTAAATAGAAACGTGTTAAGTTGTACCCCCTGGAAATTTTCGAAACAAATCTCATTCAAAATATTTCCTTTCGAAAAGAATCTGTTCTACGCACTAAAGTATGGCGTTCGGACAACTTACAAGACAAATTTACACTCCAGTAATGCCTTTATTTTTTTAATTTATTTATCATATCATACAATATCATACAACATGTTAAAGTAAATCAAATATTATGTATTTTTTTATTTACGGTATCAATTTCTTTAACTTTGATGTCTTCCAAAATTATCTATTAAATTATCTTATAATTTTCACGCCCTAAATTTAAGTATTTTTTTTACAGTTTCTTTTCCTCTAGAACTACATACTTGGAATTTTACCCTTCCTTTTTTCCTTCCCATTCGCATCCACTTGTATATACTCTCCACTTGTTACAGTGTAGGCAAGTCCCATTTGGATTGTGTTTTTCTCATATGGTGCTGATATTGATTTTCGTCTGCTTGAATTTCATGTGTCCAGTCTGCCCACAAACTGGACACCAGTGTCTTGGCATCTTTTGCCCCACATTCATTCCAATCCTCCCTTTTTGCTGCAAAATGTTGTGGATCGTAAACTCTCTAACCGAACAACTCCTCGCGGGAATTTATCGCTATGGGGATTACTCAAACGACCACCAATAGCCCACCGACCACCAATCTTCACCGTTTAATAATTGATTTGGATCTAGTTGGCTGAGCAGCCATCCTTGTTATTTTATAGTACATTTTCCTTGCCCCCTCCTCTTGTCTCCGTTTTCACAATTTTCCCCCTTTTGTCCTCAGTTTTAACCTAAATGTCCATAGTATTGTTCAAGTGAATTTCCAAGCAGGAAATCAAAGCAATTTATCTTTTTTGCTTTTTTTCCTCTTCCTTCTTTCCTTTTCTCTCAGCATAATGTTGACTTTGCTGCAGTATCACTAAAATAAGTTGTATTAGGGGATGTTTGAAGTGTTTACTTTAAAGTTGTTAAAATTTTGTGAGTTTCACTGCAAAACAAATTGGATTAATTAATTATTTTACATTTTTGAAATTTGATCTATTTTGCAATGTTTCTTGTTGCATTACTAAAGCAAATAAGCATTAAAAATAATATAAACAGGTTTAGCAATGTCATATTTATTTACATGTTCTTTAATGACTGATAAGTATTTGATACTTATTCTAAACTCATTTTAATGACTGAGATGTATAAATTATGTTTATAAAGTCGAGTCGTTAGAGAATTTAATAGCACAGTTGTGAAGCCACATAAACCCAACATTTTATTATTCATAGATTATAAATATAAATTCCTTGCTAGATATTATTTCACCAATTTACTACGAAGAATTCATTGCCTTGAAACTGGAAATGTTTATAATTTTAAAGTATGATTTTTTAATTTTTAATATACAAGAAAAATCAGATTTACAAAAATTTACAATAATTAAATTTATATTGTAGAGAAAAAATGTATTTTTCCGGTAAATTTTTTCAATTGTTCTTAAGCGTAAGTCATGTCTTTTTATTAGAGAGTTTGCGGAGAACACAACTTATGTCTTATAACTTATAAATTCCATGTTAAATGTAAGTTAGATTTATAATTAACATGGAATTTATAAGTTGTAAGACTTAAGTTTTGTTCTCTGGAAATCTGCATCGTAATCCTCCAAATTCCACTCGTGGTTCGAAAATTTTGATAATTTTTTGAAAATTTTACACTCAAGTCCAAAAATTAATTTGTTTGTTTTTGTGAAAATTTTCAAAAAATTATCGTTAATCCCATGACCAATCGTGGTATTACAAGTGATAATATGAAATTCTTGATTTGTAAGCAGTAATCGAAAATTGATCTTGTGTAAACGACCTGAAGTAACGTATACAATGTTGTTTGCTCTAGTCGAAATGAAAGAACAACCTGGCGATATTAATGATACCTCTAAAATGAAAATCAACAACATAGGTGGCAGGTTATAGACACAAAGCTTGTTTAGATACACAATAGTGAATGTATCCTGTATATAAGGGCTGTTGAGATTTGTTGACCTAACAAGTTTTGTCTTTGGCGACTATATTGTCTCGAGTTATTCAATGAGCTGGCGTTGTACATGACCAGGAGGAGCAGAAAGTTGCTTCTCTTTTATTTATTCCATCGGGAAAACGAAGGGTGGACTGGAAATCAGGATGTGGAAGTGAAATTTGTTTACATACTTAAAGCAAGAATAAAGTGAGACCATTTACCTTTATTACTTTCACATTTCATGGCACATAGACTGTAAATATGGTGGTTTAGAAGAGTGTCTGGAAACAGAGGTTATGCAAGAATGAGAGTTATTGAGTACAATGTGTAAAAATGTGAATTTTGAAAATGGATTCTGATTTTTTGCTTTTTTGTGCAATTCTTGAATGCTGGGTAGTTTGAATTATTTTTAAATCTCGATTCTTGATGAGATCTCGGAAAATCTCGATTTAATTTTTTTATTTATAAAATCTTGCCTTTAAATCGAGATCTCGGTAAATCTCGGTTTAATAAATCGAGATCTCGTTTTCTCTCGTTTTTAAATATTGTAAAATCTCGACTTTATATCGATTCTTTCGTCGAATTTTGAATTACTTTTTTATCTCATTCTTAATTCTTGACAAGATCTCAGAAAATCTCGATTTAATCTTTTATATATAAAATCTCGCATTTAATTCGCTATCTGGGAAATTCTCGATTTAATTTTTTTAATATACAAAATCTTTTAAATCGAGATAACGGAAAATCTCGATTTAATCTTTTTTTTACATAAAATCTTACCTTTAAATCGAGATCTCGGAAAATCTCGATTTAATTTTAATACGGTATATAAAATCTCCCTTTAAATCGAGATCTCGTTTTCTCTCGTATATAAATATCCCTTTAAACAATGAATTTCCAACAATGAATCAGGATTAAACAACTCATTAACCACTCGATCGAGATCTCGTATCGTTAATTATCACGCTATCTTAAACCGAAACAATTGATACTGCTGACATGTGTAACTCGAAAGAAACAAGACGTCAAATTGAGCCATAATTGAGTTTCTTTTTGTCAGTTAAAGCAATTAAATACAGGATACACTCGATTAATTTACTTTACGACAAAAATTGTCCTAGTGAGAAAACATCAACAGACTTTAAAGGGATTAACGTTCACTTAAAGAATAGAACCGAGGAAAGAAAAAAAAATTTGTTTTCGTTTCTCAAAATAGACAAGTTTAAGCTGCGTGTATGTGTTTGTGTTGAGTCCATAGAATTGTTATTGTCCTTTTCACGCTTCGCAGATGTTAAGGAACAAGAACCTAGTTGTGTTTTAGGAGGAAAAAAAATTCAAAGTTGATGAGTTAATGTCGCTAACGCCTCGTCTGGTCACTCAAATTGAAACGTGTGCGCGTGCTGTGTATATTTGGAGAAACGTTAACAATTTTAAAGGTCCTTTAAAAGTGCCTGCAATCAAGACTGCACTTGCGTCAAGAAGTCTCCTCTTCATTAGCCATCCCCCATTTTGGGGGGCTTCTAATGATTGCAACTCGAGGAGCAAATTGAAGTAAATTAAACGCACCTGTTACCAATTTCCCCGTCAGTTTATTAAATGATGGCGATTCGAAACGGATGGGAAGTTTGTTAGAGTTTAGAAAAAAGTAATGATGGTTAATTAGTGATTAGTTAAGCATGGAATATATATATATATATATATATATAATTTTTTTTTAATAAGAAAAATTAAGTTTTTGATTATTTTGATGTCAAATTTTCGATTTCATTTCGAATTATTTATTAACTTTTACGTTTTCAAGTTTATTTTTATATTTCCCATGGGAACCAATATTAACTTAATTCCTAAATTACAAGTTAATTATTATTGGTTTTTTGTGGACAATTTTTTTCTACATTATTGCGAAGCAAACTAAGCCTTATTTTGCGGTTTTCATTTATTTATAAGCATGAAGACACGAATTTTAAAAATTCAACTTTTCTAATTTTAAACATCAGTTTTATAAAAATATTTATAAATCCACAAAAAAAATTCACAAAACAAACATTTCAAATTGATACTTTATTTATTTAAAAAATCAATAAAAAATTTAAAGTTCTATCGCCTTAAGATCAAAATTAATAATTTTCTTTTTTTAATTTCCATTTACTTAATTAGAAAGTGAGAATAATTAACTTCAAATTTTCAATATTTAATGAGTTTCAATTAAACTGAAAATCAAACAAATGTTGATTTATCAATTTAAATAAATCTCTTCTAACTCAGTAACTTTAAATTAAAAAATTTATAATAATCTATTCAAATTTTTACTGCCAGGTCACCCTTATCGTCTATCTGTTTTTATAGAGACCCTTTAGCAGTATAAAAGGGGGAAGGACTTAGGTCTCATAATGATGTTAAAAAGAAAGAAAAAATACTCCCCATTGAATTGGTTATGGGCCCATTTGGTTGGCCTCAGGAAATAATCTTTTTCCATTGTCTAACTCACATCTGTTTTTATTTTCCCTAAAATTTTCATTTGAAATCTCGTTTTAATTTCAACCGAGAGACGAGAAATGTGAATTATTGATGATTTTAAAAAGAAATTAAGTTTAAATTTTATATTTTTAATGAGATTTTTGTATTTCCTTCCATTTTAATCTGCGAAAGTAAAATGTGACGCGAATTAGTGTTTCTTAAATATTAAAGCATAGGATATAATAACTTAGTCTTGGTGCAACAGACGTTTGTGCGCGTTAATTCAATCATGTGATTCGAAATTTACAGGCGAAGTGACGTGCGAGTTACAGTAATTGATGCGAAATTTCAATAATTCGGTAATAACAAAAAGAGGAAATTACCAACAAATTACAAACATTTTGTATTAATAATATTAATAATATTAATAATATTAATAATGTTAATAATATCAAGAATGACAATGACAAAAAGCAATTCGAGCTTTGAATTTGAAGCGGTTGAATTTTTCAGTGGTAAAGGGGCAACTTTGCAGACACTTTTAAAAATTAACTTCACAGCCCCACCCGGAATCTCCTCCCAAATTATTCTCTTTGAGAACGAACAATTAGCCATAGCCCGTGGAGTTAAGAAAGGAAAAAAATGAGAGGAAATAAAAGAAAAGGGAAAAAATTAAGGAAATACGTGCAATAATTTTTTTTCCGCTTGTCTTGTTTTTTCTGGTCTGTGAAGGAGGAAAATCAATATACAAGAAAAAATAGAATAAAAATTCTGTTTGCTTTCAACCCATTAATGAATGCAGGCATTAAAATAGATTTTCTCTTTTTATTCGGGGGATGAAGGTATGCGAATTAAAACTGAAAATTGTAGGATTTCATTTTGGATAATTTTTTCTCGATTGTTGTTGTTGTTATTTGGTGTAATGGAGGTTTGGTAAAGTTGTTTGAGATTATGAAAGTTTGTATGAAGGAAAGTAAGAAAAAATGTTCAGTATTTCCTCATTTTGTTTGGCAGCTGCAGTGCAATGCACCACTGTGGGCAAGTAAGCAACTCATCATCCATTGTAAGCACTTAGCAGTAATTGATTGCAAGTGTGTAGGACCTAGACAGAATGAGTAGGAAAAGATCATCCAACAGCTCTTCTCTAGGGGGTATGAATAGGATGGTCAATATGTCTATTGAAATTATTGTAGTTGGTGGTAAAAAGTTACAGTTGTATGTATTATTAATTTGATGGATGACTTTGGGAATTTGGTCTAGTTTTAGTCTGTTTTGTCCTGCTTTTGGTTGATTTTTTGATCAATTTTAGGGATATTTTTAATACAAATCTAGGCAACTTCAGATTATTTCCAGATAAATTGGACAAATCTTCTGTAATAGTAATATCCAGTTGTCTGTCGATTTCTGTGTCAACAATTGGATTGATAAGAACATATTCAGTTGTCTGCTACATTTATCAGAAGCATTATTTGTTATAATAAACAAAGTCACGTTCTGTTATTCGTAAAAATTAACTACCATCTTCAAATGTTATTTTATAAAATCAAAATAAAAAACAAATTCCTACCATTGTCAACAATGGGTATCCTAGTTTTGAATTATCATTTTCAATTATTTTAAATTAATTACCACAGATTTTAGAAAATGATTTTAATTAATTTCTGACTGCTATTAACTGTTAGGAATAAATGGACCGGACTTTTGATATTCGTAAAATCAACAATAATACTTTAATCTGACTATATCGCATCTCGTTACAATATCGCAAGTGATCACTGACTGGTGTCTTAGCCCTTATATACTTGGCCTGAAGCAACGCTCCAGTCACGTGATCATACAAAGGTACAAAGCAGTACGACATCACATCCCAACATTAACTTTTTAGACAATTGATCCCTGGTATTTTACATTCCTTTTAAGAAAAATTAAAATTAAATTCCCACAGATTAGAAATTTGATTAATTTTTCATTAAAATTAAAATTACCTGTAGCACTTTTCACGAGCCCCCTTCAACTCCCAGGGGTCTCGATGTCAAAAGATTACGAGACGTGAGGAAAACAAGAGAAAACTGTACGACTCAAAGTCAATGCAATAGCAGAGTATCCACTTATGGGCTTCTTTCGCCACGAGTGACTACCCTAGGGTTATAAGAAATCAATTCCTGTCCTTGGTAAGAGTAGCACGTGCTGTGAATAAAATCATTTTGCTGCGCCAACGAGTGGCTCTGCAGCTCGTGAACCCCCCTCAATTGGGAACTTGTGAGCGATGTACCTGTTCTTTCACATGTGGTATCAATTGAGTAAATTACGGAGTGAGAAAGGAAATAAAAATAGTCGAGTCTAAGATTATTTTCTTTTCTTCTTCACCCAAAAAGCAATCATTTTGCTTGGGATCTGTATTTATTTTTAGAACATTTTTTCCCTCCCCCTTTTTTTTTAGGCGACTCGTGAAGTGCGCATGATTGAAGATGCGCATTCACTCAGAATCCTCTTTTCCGGAAGAGATATACATCAGTTTTGTAAATTTATTTTCTTACACCCCTGTGATTTTTTTTTGGTGCGCATGCGCAGTCGGAGTGGTTTTTCCCGGTTCATATTTTAGGTCGAGGTTTAATTTACTAAGCCATTTGCTACATGCTTTTTTTTTCCTGCTCGAGTTTTAGTTGATGCAGGTGACACGAGAAAGGGTTGTGACGCGATAAATCACACGAAACGGTGGAGCGAGGTGGGCGTAGTCTGAAAACGACCAGATGTCGCTTACCAAAGGTGTCATGGTTCACTGAGAATATGCATATGGTACCACCTTCTGGTGTTTGGTGTCGCAGAGTTTCTGCATGAGGGGAAACAGAATGAAAGTTCTTCGGGTATACACACCCACAAAACTGTTTTTTTCTTTTCTTTTGGGGCTTTAAAAAAGTTCATAAAGAAGGAAAAGGGGAAAAATGAATGATTTTTTTAAGGGTTATGTAGTATTACTGCCATGTGGATGAGATTAGCAGTAGATTTGAAGTTTATGGATGTTGGAGTAGGATTTAAAGGGAGAAATTACACTTTTGGCATTTTGGGAGGTTGTTAAGATCAGAAGTTTAGATTGGTAAGAAAAAATTTAAAAATATGATGGTTTTCTATGAAAATTTATAATTCATAAATCAAAAGCTTTATTATACTGGAAAAAATTAGAGATTTAGAGGTAATAAATTTAATAACTTTATATTGATTATAGATTGAAAATCTTGAATAAACCTACAAATAATAGATAAATATGAAATAAATGAATAAAATAGAGAGTTTGCGGAGAACAAAACTTATGTATTACAACTTATAAATTCCATGTTGATTATAAATCTAACTTATATTAAACGTGGAATTTATAAGTTATACAGTAAGACATAAGTTTAGTTCTCCGCAAACTCTCTAATAATAGTGTTTTTCAAAATTTTAAAGGGTCACTTTTATAAAATATTAAATTTAAATTTAATTGGCACTTTTATAATTAGTTTATTCAAGTTTTTCAATCTATAAATCTTTATTTTTTCTCCAGTGATTTAGAGCCAGCTAAAAGACCGTTAACACCAGTCTTGAAATATTAACCCCCTATTAAGCCGGAAATACTATTTTAACCGGTGCAAATTACAAAAACTCAAAAAAAATATTTGAAAACTTGACAAATAAAATAAATCCATTATTCATTGTTATTTTACTGAAAACTTATTTAAAAAATGCCATTGTGGTTTGCTAAAGAAAAGTCAATTTGGAAAGAGAGGTCCATTTCTCCAACTTGGACCTCAACAAGAATCAATTTCAGAACAATTATCTTTTGCTAGCTTTAATCCACTTCGGTTGGTCTCTCCCAAAACCCTCTAATGAGATCAGGGAGATCACCTCATGTGTAGCGGCATCTGGCTATACAAAAAGTCGCAACTTCCTAATTGCTTGTCTTGTTACGGATTAAAATTAATTTTTTTCTCTCCAAGAGAAATCCGATCCTTTTCATTTGACGGTGGATGAAAATCAGATCGGTTTTTGTTTTTGTTTTTATTTTTCCATTTGGCGTCAGTTCCTTTCTGTGGATGGGGAAATTCGCGTGGCGCAAGTGATTAATTTTGTGGAAAAAATCACCCATTTGAGGAATAGAGGCTGCACCTCGGAATGCAAATGGGTCCACAAATCAACTCCTTCGTGTGCATATGTCTACACACCCAACGATGGCTGAACACTGCTTCTACGGATCATTGAAAAAAGATGTGAAGTTCATTATTCTTTCCAAGAGTTTTAAAAAAATAATTTTTAAAAAAAATTAATTTATAATTTATTACATTTTTTTATTAAAGGGAACTGCATGAAAAATCAGGGGTGGTATTCACAAAAACTAGCATAAGTTTTTGCCTAAGTCAAAACTTAAGAATTTCATATGCAAAATCGTAAGTAAAATCTTAGTTGCATTCTTGCGTAAATATTTGCGTAAGTAAAATTTTCAATGGGAAAAAAAAAATTTTTTTTAGGAAAATTGTTTTTCTAATCTTGTAAATTTTGTAAACTAAGTTTTTACAATCTTAAATGTAATGGATATTAATTAGATGTTTATAATAGATTTAATTATTGTAAATTTTAAAAAATATTGAATTTTTTTTCTTTGCGGTGTTAGTACACAATGAAATTACATGGGTTTAGTGGACATTACGTCATATGGCTAATGATGGCCTGTCTTGGGATTGTGTTACTTCATGTAATTTGGTAGAGGGAATAGGGATGAGGGAAAGAGGGAATGGGAAAAGTAATTTCTTGTATGGAGAATTTCTTTCTTTTTTAGTTTTTCTCTGCTTGTTTGCTTTCAACTCCCTAACTGACAGTCATTTGTGAGTTGTGAGAAATGAGAAATATTTTTTTCCCTTTATTGTTAGGAAAAAGAGAATTCTTTTATAGTGAACAGCATGGATCATCAAATTGTGATTTTTTTTTTCTCTTGGATGTTGGAACTGATTGTTTTTTCTTTGTTTAAAGCGAAAATATTTGAATTTTAGAATTTGAGGAATGTCGAGCTTGTGTGACTGAAAAGACTGAAAAGAGGTTTGAAGGTGTTGGACTAAGTCGAAGTGTTAGTCACCGTTTAAGAATGTCACTAAACAAATGACGTCATTTATGACAACAATTTTATTTTGGAGGGAGTAGTGCTTAAGACCATACGCGACCTGTCACAATATCTAAAATAACTATACATCAATAAAATGTTAAGATTACAAAAAATTTCATTAAAAATTTCAATCGGAAAAAAAAAATTAGGACTAAATTTTAGATACGAATGTGTAAATGCGTTTAAAATTGACTACTGTCGATATTTAGAATATTGACTTAACCATTTTTCGAAAATAAGATTAAAAAAACGGTTTTATTTTTGAAAATAAAAATAAAATAAAAGCCGAAAAGAGGTTGGTTTCACACAACCAGGAAGGGTTCAGGTTAGGTGTTTTTAGATTGGCATTTCTACGTCACACACGGAAACGGTACTGACATTTTTCTCTGGCGCGATGCCAGTTTTCAATGCTCCATGTCATATCATCGTGACGAGTTGGCGCGCGCGAAGGAAATGCGTCGCATTATCGCCCACGAGATGATGAGTTTGTATACAATGCATTCAACTCGAACAAATATTTTATTTTGTCATTAGAATAGCGATAATTCTCACTTTTATTTCACAAAATGTCAACTCTGTCTTTTCACAACTTTGTCTCTCTGACAATGTTGCGACGTTTCATTTGAAATTTCAATTTAATCGCAGTAAAAGAAAATAGCTCGAGTTTTACCAACTTTGTTTATGCGATTTAAGAAGCGTGAAATTAACTCGAGGTTTTGTTGTGACCACTCGGCGTTAAATGGCAACAGTTAAAGAAATAAAAAAGAAAAGTGGGATTTTGTAAGAAGAAAAGGAAAAAATGAGGTGTGTGAGAAGTAAGAAATCAGGTAGTGCAAAGCCTCGTTGATCCGGACCAAGTTGGTCTGAGTGGACATCCACCAGTACAGTCCTTAAGACCTTCCATGAAGTCTTTGCCAAGCCAATAGCTTAGAGGGCTATCAGGATGATGCCAAGCAGAAACCAATAACTAGTGACAACAAAGGAACAACTCTTAACTTTCTGGCTAAAAGCCAAAGGTTTTTGCCTTTGTCCCACTGATAAAGTCATTGACGCAAGTGTAGAAGGAGTGAGAGCAATTCGGCCCAATGGGTTGCAAATTTTAACTACGTATACAAAGTCGGGTGCTGAATTGATATATGCTTTCGATTCGTTTTAAACTTGTCAGTTGGTAAAATTAAAGTAAGTTTAAACTTTTGGATGTGCGATGGATAATTGGGTCTCAGAAAACTTTGACTCAATTGTACGAAGTTCTACAGACAGACAGACTGACAGACACGATACTGCTTAAGGTCGCAAGCGGCTACTAAGGCCTGTCACAGTAGCAAACACTTTACACAAGTCAAAAACTTTTCACAAATCAAAATTTCCATCCAATTCAAATATTTACGCAATCAATACCTCCGACTGAATTTGGAGAAAACCAACGAAACAAAAACGAAGAAGCTAAAGAAAAGAATGCCAGGTTGAAGATTTACAAAGAGTCAAAAAAGTCGGTTGCGCAAATGTTATTTTCTCAATTTGCTTTTGTTCTTTAAGATTTGTCCCAAATAAATTGCTGCACCGATTACCGATGTCGCAATTAACCAGAATTCACTGTTGAAAGAGATCAAAAAGAACTTGATTATCATTAAATCACTCCCATTTCGTCTTTTCAAGCGATGTAGATCTAAATTTCTTAATCTAAAACTAATTTGTAAGACTTTAATATTGATCAAGCCCGTCTTTTTAAATAATAATCTCACTTAAACACTTTTTTGATTTCAATGCGAACCCGAAGCACATGTTCGCATCATTTGACAATTTCCCATATGAATTTTTCATATGGTAATTTGGAAAACCATCATACGAAGAAGACGTCTTGCAGCAATAATAAGAAAATGAATGACCCTTTATACACTATTGTCAATGAATTTAATTTATGTTGCGAATGGAAAACATTAAGGGAAAATTGTAACGTTTTATTACCCGCCCAAAAAGATTCGCAGTCGTAAAGTGGTAATAAAACATACGGTATATTGCGCAAATTCTCTTATTGTTTTTAACCTTTTTTTATTCCTTTGAAAAAAAACAGTTTACTAATGAACCCCCTAATTACAAGAACAAAAAATTCAACGGACGGCGATTCGCTTTGATTAGCAGTTCATCGGAGTATTAATAGAAAGTGAAGGAAACAATGTTCTAGAACCTGTCATTGTGCGAATGAGTAATTATCCGCCACATTATTGAAGACAGGTATTGGCAAATGAGTTTTTGAAAGGAACCCTTTCTTTTTATTTATCTTTTTTTTATTTTTGCTGGCGACACGTGTGAAAAATGTCGCTTAATTAGAGAACGCAACAAGGCAGGTCTTTGATTTATTTGTTCTTCCAACAATGTCACATGACGGAGTCGTGTGAGTAATGGCGATCATTCAACTCCCACTCGCACACCCCCATTTTCTGTCAAGAGCGAGGAAGTGAAGTCTGCTTCCATGATTACCTTACTTAATTGATACAGGAACGCGGGTCTAATTACACACCCCCACCCTAGTTCAACATTACCCTGATTCTCATTGATTACGTTTGATCTTTCCAACACCAATTGTGGCCCTCCCTACCTATTTTGGGCTTCTAAGAGGGGATGATTGTGACTCAAATCGATGTGGTGTGTAATCAAATGGTTTCCATTATTCATGTGTTTGTGGATTGGTAGAAGTCGGATGAAAGATTCTAATAATTGCTACTTGAGGTTGAAATTGTAATTAACAACTTGGCGAGTTAATTATTTTGAGATGTTTGTGAAGTTGAGTGCTCAAAGTCGAAGTGTGGTACTTTGTTTGAGTTGTATTTGGGTTATTTTTGGTGTTTTAGTCAGTGTGGAGTGAAAGTTTATCAATGTGTATTTAAAGAAGTTGATAAGTGGGAGATGTTTTGAGGTTTTGTCAGTGTTGGGTGTCATGTTTGAGTGGATTTTGTAAATAGAAGTGACTTAGTATTGATTTGACTCAGATTTGACTCAGTTTGTAAATAAGATTTTTGGAAGTGCAAAGTTTAATGATATGTTAATGTTGGGGTTTTGAATCTGATTATATTGATCATTCAGAATCATAACATTAGTGAATGATGAATAACATTAGTCTTGTGGAATCGATTCAGTCATATTGCAAGAAAGTTGGTTTTTGAAGGATTTGAGGTGGAGGATTGCTTACAAAGAAAGTTAAAGGAAACTAATAGGACTTTTTCATTATCAAACTTTGTGAGCAATATAATGTTTTCGAAAGAAAATTAGTTATTTTTTGAAACAATTTATTAGCTCCAAAATAGTTTCTAATCTTTTTACATCTTTTGGCAAAACATGTGAATAAATTGGCTTAAAAATAATGTTATTTTGCTAGTCGACAATAAGCCAATTTCTATACACCTAGCTCATACTCCTCAATAAACAAACATGATTAGATGGTAATTTCTATGTAAATACAATTTTCGTAGTAAATTAAATTGTTCTTTTATACCCAAACAGAAATAAACAACAAATGTTCGACGAATATTGCAGCATTTAGCACATGCTAGGTTATAAAAATTACACAAAAATGAAATGTGTTCATTTTTTAAATTCCTTCAGCTTAATAGAGCAATTCAATTAATTAAACCTATTTATTGTTGAACAAGCTGTCACATTATCTGCTGTTATTAAAAAACTGATTCTTAACAAATGATATCATTTGCATTCTTCTAATCTTCGAGATCAAAAGAATGAGTTAATCTTTGAACGCACCCTGAGATAAAAGAAAAATCTAAGTAGCTGAAAATCCCATTGTAGACAAAAATTTATCTGAAAAGTAAATTTCTTTACAAGAAATTTAATTATTATAAATTTGTCGAAATTTAATAAAATTCAAATTGAATCCTCAAATTCGAAAATAGATAATTTCGAATGCACTTTTCTTTATTCGCACTGCACTATACGTATTTCAATGTAATTTGAATAAATTTTGATGGTCACAATATAAACTAATAACGTTTTTATGAAAGGTGAATTGTATGCAGTACTATTATCATATTAGAAATTAAAATTGCTTTATTCAAAACCATTGTGAACTTTTATGACTCCAAGTGGAAAATGACACCACATAAGAGAGAGGCAGAGAAATTCAAATTGATATTGACGTCGTTTAAAACGCAGAGGGTTGGCTTTGCGGAAAGAACCCCATCAGGACCCCATCAGGCGCATGACCAGATGTCAGTTGCAATTTTTTATCAATTACCACGTGGGGGTAACTCGTGTTATGAAATTAGCACAAAAAAAAGTTATAAAACGATTGCAATTGGCACTATTCTCGTTTGTAACGACTAATAAAATGGGATAATGGCTGATTGTTAACGTGAAGGATTTTTCTTATCAAATAAAAAGAGAAGAGGAGGTTTTTAACCTCTCGGACATCCTCAGGTTGTAAATGTTTGCGTTGTGATAAGGGAGTGAGTTAAGAATCTCTGCATATGCATTTATTGTGTCTTTGTGCAGTTGAAGTGCAAATGCACAGTGTGGTAAATCCACCAATAGCAGAAGGAGAAACAAGTTTCATAAATAATGACTTGGCAAAAGTTGTGAATGCAACTTCACACTGCCAGTGGCTAAAATGGCTGTCCGCGACCCTGGAAATACACAAATTTAAATAAATCAGTTTCAGAAATAACAAATTATAAATATTTTATAAATATTTTATTTGTTTATGACTAATTCGGAGTAATACTTCAAGTATGAGTAATAATTATGCTGATTCCATCAGACAAACTAAAATAAACGAGATGGTGATGAGACTGATGACTATCAGCATCCATCTTCTGGTCAATGGTCCGGCACAGTAAAACTATGGACATTTTATCTGCATGCTGAAAGTGATTTGATCAGTCGTGTAATTTAGGAGGGGAAGAAAGATAGGAAGTAAAAATGGGCACTGCTATTTATTGTATCTATTTGCCGGGATAAAATTGCCTCGCAGATGCCACGAAACGATAATGGAAATTCTACTTTTAGACTTAAAATCATTACGAATTTTCCCCCAAACGTTATATAATTTAACTGATGAAACTTTTACAAGCGGAAGTCATTACTAATTTCACGTCGTTTTGTTTATTCCGTCAAAAAAAAGGTTAAAAAAGGAAGTGATTTAATCAGGTTGTGATTTATTTCGGAGGAAATGAATCCACGCACACCCACACCTTTAAACCCACAATTATTCAAATGAGGAAACTGACATGGCCTTGTGGGAGGAGCAGGTGCGCACGTGTAACGGACAAAAAGGGGTCTTCGACTCCAGCCATTAGTTTTACAGATCTTTGTTATAAATTGTTGATGCAGGCGCAGCCCACGAGTGAATTTGAGGTAACCCGCAAAGCGAAATAAAAACACTCGAACTGAGACACTGCAGACTGCACTCTGAACCCCCATGTTCCCTCGCTATCGCGCCGCATGTGGGTAAATTAGCTGCAAGACCCCCGTTATCATTACAGCTGCTCTCCCACATTGTATCTGAGGTGCCATTTAAGATAGCACTCGCCACTTCTATATGTACATAACATACAGCGGTATAATAAAAGCTCGGATCGCCTTACTCCCCCCTTCTTACTCTCGCCGTTAATGGGAGAATGTATTGGAATGAATAGAGCGAGCTTGAATGAATCATTACTGGACCATTGTGCCAGTAGTGGCTACTCCCCCGCTAAGGGGGGGAAGTGAAGCGCCCCTCCGCCCTGTATTGGCCCTAAGAGATGTTAAGGAGGGGAGAAAAGGCATCTGTCCGCGTCCATATTGGAGAATGGGAATGGAGTGGGGTGAAAGTGCAGTGTCCACTGGTTCGGTTGTGAGGTTATTTGGTTTAGTAATGAGGGATGAAAGTTGGACTTGGTGATGGAAGAGGGGTCGTTAATGTATTGGATTGATTGATTCGGGATTGGTGCAAATGTGGGGTTTTGGGGTTTGGGTTTAATTTGTGTTTTGGGGTTTTTAAGGGAATGGGGTTTGGTTTGGTTTGCAGGATTTATTGTTTTTAAATGCAGCTGGAGTTTGCTGGTGGTGGGGTGGGGGGGGGAGGGTTTTTTTTTTTTTTTTTTTCCTGAGGGTTTGGAATTTGATTTTATGAAGTTTTTCAGGGAGATGAGATTACTGGTTGTGTAAAATGTTTAAAGGTTGTGGGATTTGAATTGAATAGATTAGATTAGTGAGAAGAAGGGAATGAGGTAGGTGCAGTGAATTAGTAAATAGCAATTTGATGTGATGTAATGACAAAGTTTGAGAGGTTTTTATTGTAAAGAAGATTTTTGTTTAAAGTTTGGTTTTGTGTAATGCATTTTTGAAATTTTTTGGAATTTTTTGGAATTTTAACTGAATTATTTTGAAATTTTTGAAAATTTCATTGCAATTTATTGAAATTCTTGTCAAATCCATTCAAATCTTGATGAAATACATTTACCACATATAGTTTGTTATTTCAACTTCCATGAAAATGCAAGATAGCTATCAAGTCATAAATATTTCAGTTGTGGTTTTCAATCTCACGAACTCAAATCTTTTTTTAGTCTTTTATAATATTTTATTTATTTCGTTTGCTCACAAATTAAACAATAATTACGTGCATTATTGCTAACAACGTTAACAAAAGCAAAACAAAAAAAACTATAAAAAAAAAAATACAAAAAACAAATCCAGTAGAATATTTTTGCCAGTTACGTGCAAGTATTTATTAAGCTGTAACTATTAGCGTGATTATATGAGCAATCACTTCGTTACATGCGATTACTCATGTCAAATATTTTTAAATCGAGTCTAATGCACGCTTTCCCACAAATATGTCAGTTATTGTGACAAAACTGACAACCTAAATATGATTGCGTAACATACAGCAATAAATACAAAAATTCAATTGAATCTTTGTTTTACGGAATGACGCACTCTTGACTCATAAAAATTAATGTGATACAAATGTATCAATTATCACATGTTGATTTTAAATCCAATTAACTTTCACAATTCAACAATAACTTTGGATTTTTTCCCCATAGGAAACAATGTTAACTTAATTCCTACATATATTTGACTGCAGTTTAAATTATTTAATGCTTTTTTTAAATAAATAAAGTATAAAATTTGAAAAAAAAATTTGTGGAATTATAAATTCTTACAAAATTGATATTCAAAACTGGAAAAGTTGAATTTATTTAACATTTTCAACTAAGAAACTATAAGAATAAAAATAAACTGTGTAATTTAGGAATTAAGTTAACATTGGTTCCTACTGAGAAAAAAATCCAACTTGGTGCTTTAATTCAATATTTATTACCGTTGAGTCTCATTTCCAATCATTTTCCAACACCATAAAATAAGCCTTTTATTTTAATGGAGTGAAATCTCACATGTTATAAATAATGAAACTGCTTCATCAATTCCCAGAATTCTCTCACCTAAGCTAATCACACCTGGAATTGAAACAACCAACTGAGTTATGGGATTTCTCAGATTCCCTTCATTAATAATCGAAAACCGTTAAGCTTACTCTCACTCTTAAAGCAAACTTTTATTCCTTTTTCCCTTAAAGAATTTTAAATGAACATTGCAATATCATTAGCGTGCTTTAAGAAAATTAAATCTAAATTTTACGAGTTGTAGGCACCATATGCGTTTATTTTCATTTTTTCTCCGCTTTTAAATCCGTATGTTAATGCGAGTTAATATAAATTGGTTTTCTAGAAAAAGCCGCTAAGCCCCGTGATAATTTAAGAGATGCGGTCCACTAAAAGATTTTCGACGCATAAATTTACAAGGGATTTCTTCTCTCGGGAGAAAAAGGTGTCGTTGTCTGAGACAAAAGGGTTTTTATACGCGAGACGAGACGAGTGTCAGAAAAAGGGCTCAAATTAATTAGTGGACTAAATTAATGAGTGGAAAAGGTCCCCACTAGCCCAAATGGGAGACCGGGTGCTTTGCGTGATTTGTGAGACGGCCTTGTTTCGTCTGTACGGTGCTGCTCTGCGCGTACCTTCATTTATTCCTTGACTTCTCGTCATGCCCCGAGTTAGTATAACCCGTTTCCTTGACACTTATGCACAGAAATTAATTTTCCCCAGCTTTTTATTCATAATTACTTGGCTCACGAGCCAAGTTGGAAGTTTTGTTTGAAAGTTTTTTTTCGGATTTTAGAGTGGACGTTGCGAATTTGCATTTTTAATTGGGAAAGTTGGTTTCCGGTTGGTTGGAATTTTTATTCGTGGAGATTTTATTTCACCTCATCTTGTCTTCGACCGTAAAATTTTCCTTTTATGGGAGACAATACATACATATAAAAATGTCGTGATGGAGGTATCGTCCTATTGGAAGCCGTTTACTGCTGCTGTTATGTTGGTAAATGGTGAATTGGAAAGAAAGCTTTTCACAATTTCCAAAAAAAATCAGATTTACAAACATCTACTATACAATTTACCGTAAATTGTTAAAGCGGCCTTGATTTTTCACTAATTGTAACAGTATTTCAATTTAATTGATATTAATTAATGTTATTACACACTTGACGTGCTGGGTCAGCAATTTTAATGTTAATTTTGTTTTTTATATATTTTTTAACTTTAAAATGAATAGTAATAATGTTTGAAATGTGATAATAAAGTTGAACATGTCGGATGCAGTTGAGGAAATTAGCATTACTCGCTTGCCTTGTTGAATTTTTATTTTTTCACTTGCATTAAGTAGTAGGTTTTCGGTGCACTCAAGCAGATTGGTTTAGACAGAGTGGCAGAGGTTGACTTTTTCTCGTCGGAACTTGTCTTTTTTTCTATAAGAAGTAGCGTAAGCAGTTTGTTGGGGGCAGCTCGTGTGTCATAGCAGCGTGCGATGATAAATTGAAGGGTAGTTTTCTTCTATCAGGTTCGTCGAGCCTAAACTTCACCCTTGAGAAACTTCTCGTGGTCTCTCAAGATGGAACTAAATCCCCTTCGTGGATGGAATATATTGAAAAGTCCTGAACCCAAATTTATTTTTTCTTTTTTTCTTTCTTAAATCATTGTATGACTCAACTTATTTGGAAAGGATTTCACTTTTTTTCTTTTTTTCAATTCAAAAAATAATAAATTTTAAAAAAAAATTATTAAAATAATTTGATAAAATTAAATTATCTGATGTCACGTGACTTAGAACAAATTAAAGTCTACTCTAAACCAAAACAAATAAACAAAGAGGAAAAAACGTTTGTTCGACCACACATGAACCACAACATTCCGCACACTTAACTGCAATCCCGTAAATTAAAACCGTCCTTATGTTACAACGGTTCTCTTCAAACAGCATCAGCATTAAAAGTGACCGCATCGACACTAAGATCGATGTCACAGAGTGAATCACTTCAACGCTTCTGCCTATTTATTAAACACCCTTAACGTCGCACAAATCCACCACACTTCAATCGACGGTTTTACAAGCAGTTCGAAACAATATTCCCTCCATTCTACCTGAAAGAGTTCAAACAACTTCACTTAACAATAAAAAAAAAAAACTCAAAGAGACCGCTTTACTCAAAGCCGAGAATAAAAATGCTAAAATGTAACATAATGGCGGAGTAAACAACTCAGAAGGCCGCATATTGACAGAGCAAAGCATTTCCAGCAAGCAGATTCGGTAATGTGTATTTTAAGCTTAAGCCACCAAGATGTGGGGGTTCCTTTATTCCAACAGACTACGGAATATGGAAATAGAGTTTGGTGCAAATTATTGCCATTTTGCATGTGCAGCTGTTTCGTCGGAGGAAATATTTGTTGAATGTCTTTCGCTCCTTTTTTTTTTTTTTTTTTTTCCATTCGCCAATTGTAAACTGAAGCGTGCTAAAGTTTACACGCGTGTACGTAGTAGTTTTGAGAATTACTTTGCTTCGTATGATGACACCGCATCTGTTTAAGCCGCTTTTGTAGCAAGCTCATGAAAAATTTGTAACTCGAAGGGTTATGGCTGTAATTTTAAGCCTAAATATTTAAAGAGGATTCGTATCGCGTTTAATCGGACGCTTGTCAGATTACGTAGAAATGTAATTTAATTACGAATGGCAGATTCGCGAAAAAGGAAATGTAGAAATGGAAGAACAAAAAGGGAAAAAAAAATTTACTTGACAGAGGCTGTAATTTAATCTGATGTTAATGTAATTCAGTCATTAATAAAGGTGTTCCGCTGCCATTTTGGTTGGAAAAAATTGTTTTTGAAATATTTTCCAAGTTTTTAATTTGTTGGATGACGGTACAATGATTTATTTCGGAAAAGGGATTTTTTTTCTTCTTTTTTTAATGTTTTGGTGTGAGGGAAAAGAGCGGAAAGTGACACGTTATAAATTGGTGTTGCAAAGAGCGATTTTTATTTGATTGGATTTTTATCTGTTAAAAATTAATTTTATTTTTTTTTCTAATTTGATGTACGTGTTTTGGTTTCCCGTCGTGCGTTATGTAACTGGGAATGCAGTGTAGGTGTAATGAAATTAAATTTGTTATTTCCACAGGAAATGCTAAAGGGTAAAGGTGGATGTAGAGTATATTAGAGATTTCTCTAGTTGCGAGATTGTAACGAGTAGTTATTGCCATCGTCGTTATTTTACAAGTGCGATGCTCACATTTCCGAGTTGATAACTTCCGGTTTTGGTAGCGAGATGTCGCGGGGTTCTAATACAATGTTGGCACTTGTCCAAAGGATGATGAGAACGGCAATGGTGATGATTGTGATGCTAGTTAATAAACTGGAGGTTAATAAAAAGTTAATAACAAAACAAATGATTCCCAGTTGGTAGAAATGAAAATATGATAAAAATTCGGATACAATTCGAGGGAATTTTTCGAGAAAAAAAATTTTCGAATGAAAAAATTTCGAAAAAAATTTGTAAGAAATTATGTCGAAACGGATTTATTTCGAATTTTCGAAATTTCATTTTAAAAAATGATTTACGTCGAGAGGATTTGTTTCGAAACAATTCGGAATATTTAAATTTCGAAACAAATTTCTTTCGAAAAGAATCTAAAATTATTTAAACTTTCAGATTTTTTAATTTTTTCATAACCAATAGAAATGATTTGTTCGACAAGATATAAGGCGATAGAAAATCGAAATTGATTTACTAAGAATGGATGTGACGGGCCATAGGAACGGCGCCATAATTTGGGAGCAGATGACGAATTGACGGCAGACGGAAACTGGGGGAACCCTGCCAATCAACCAACGGTCATTTGGGCTGTGGGGGCGAGCAGTCATTACTCCTAAAATTCCCATTAGGTGTTTCCCATTCGTTACTTACAGCAAAGGCCAAACTGTTCGCTAAGAGTCGATCCGGTCACTATTTATAGCAACTCGCAGTGGATGTTTGCAAAAAGTTATTTTCCGTCAAAAGATGCTCGAATTTAGTTGGTGGTAATTTCGAGTCTTATTTTTAAACACTTAAGGCTGAATGCTGCCTCATGTTGTTAAGGTTAAGTAGAAGAATAAATGTATTAAATAAATATAAAGTGTCGTTGATACATGTTGATTGATGGCATTCCAGCGAAGGAAGAGCACTGGAATGTTTCATTGATTAGTGGTTATCTGTGGATGAAAAAGTATCGGGTTTAGTAACTTCATTGGATTTATCGATAATTTATTTCTGTCGAAAGAAAATAAATATTTTGTGGGGCTAAAGTTTGTTTTTGTTTTTGATACGTTTTTTTTTTGAAGTTGAGGTTTGAGTGTGAGTGAAGTTTGTTTTGCCAAATATAGACATGTTCTAGTTTCTTTAAATTTATTCTCGGGCTCGTTTTTATTGGGTTTTTTTTTTGAGGATGTGTACTGATTTCTTAGTTAATTTTATAATTTTTAATTTTGTAAATTATGAATTTTTTTTTTTTTTTTATTGCAGAATTTTGGTTGGAGCTCCAAGAGCCCAGGGTAGACAGGTAGGAACGAACCGTTCGGGTGTAATTTTTGATTGTCCGTTGACATCGTATGAAAACGACTGCTCAGAGCTTAAGATTGATGATTCTGATCGTGAGTATAATTTTTCGAGTTTGTGGATTTATATTGATCTTGTTATCTATAGCTGTTGCTAGTGACGAGTTAAAAGATGACCAGTGGCTTGGTGTGAGCGTGAAAAGTGAAGGAATTGGCGGACAAGTTGTGGTAATGTTATTTTTTATTTTAAGTTTTGTAAAAAAGAAATTTCTGATGTGAAAATTTATTTTGTTATTTTTAGGCATGCGCACATCGTTACGTTAAGCAGTCAAAATATTATCGGTGGGGTTTAGGAATTTGCTACGCTCTGACACAACATTTGGATCCTGATAATGTTTTCGATCCCTGCGAAAATAAAGACAAAACACGAGCCCACGAAACGTACGGATATTGTCAAGTGGGCACCAGTCTCGCCATTTCAGCCGTACGTAAAGAGTTATAACGTTTAAAAAGTCGTTAAAATGAATTCTTATTCTCAACGAACAGGATAGGGATGTTATTTTGGGTACGCCAGGTGTTTTTACGTGGCGGGGTACGATTTATACGAACAATTTGGCACCGAAAGCAGATAAAGCTTGGTATGCGGGTCCCTTGGATCAATTTTCACCGGTTGAAAAATATAGTTATTTAGGTAAATATTATTATTTTTTTATTTATTTTTATTTTCTTAATTAATTTATTTTTTTATTTTAAAGGAATGTCGGTTACAACGGGTCGATTTTTTAATAATCAAATGTACTTTGTTGCTGGAGCTCCACGCGCAGAAAATAAGGGTCACGTTGTTTTTTTCACGAAAGAAAAAAACCAAATTGCTGGCAGTGCACTTCACGTTCGAACGACACTTAAGGGAGAATTGTTTGCGTCTTCGTTCGGATACGAGTTAGCTGCAGCCGATTTGAACGGTGACAAGTACGTTAATCGAGTCAGTTAGCAAATATGATTTCAAAGTTAATTTGTTTATCTGTTTGCTTCAGCCTTCCAGATTTAATAGTTGGCGCTCCTTTTTATTATGGCAAAGATGCTGGTGGTGCAATATATGTTTACATGAATACACACGTGGTAAATAGCGGAAGAAATTCGTTTTTAATATTTGTACTAATTTTTATTTATTTTTCCCTAAGGGTTTTAACGATAACACCAAATATAGTAAAAGAATTACCGGAAAAGAGGAATCAAGATTCGGATTTGCAATTGCAAATTGCAGTGATTTGAATAAGGATGGATTTGAAGGTTAAAAAAATTTTTTTTTTTAAATAAAAGTTTCTAATTGTAAATTTCTTTTACTAGATATCGCTGTCGGTGCACCATACGATGGCGACGGCGTTGTATTCATATATTTGGGAAGTAGCGATGGCATAATAGAAACTCCAGCCCAAATTATTAAAGCTGGAGATTTGCCCGTTCTCATACGATCGTTTGGTTATTCGTTGTCCGGCGGATTGGATTTGGATAATAACAATTATCCTGATTTGGTAGTCGGTGCCTATGAATCGCATACTGTTATTGCTCTGCGAGCCAGACCCATAATTCATATTACCTCGGAAGTGAGTGGAGATCCGTCGTTAGCAAATATCAATCCTGACATTAGAGGATGCAGAAGAGATTTATATTCAAACACAGCTTGGTAACCGTAAACTTGAAATTGTATTTATTTTAGTATTAACTCGGTTTTCAAACGTTTCAGCTTTTCATTCGATGCTTGTTTCACGATATCATTTAATGAGTCCGGCAGTCATCCATCGTCGAAAGTGAATTACACGATCGAAGCTGAAACTTTTCAACCAGGAAAGAGAATTTTGCGCGTCTTTTTTAAAAATGCAATTAATCCTGATAAAAGGAGTGTTGTGAGTCAAGAATTTAATGTACCTGCCAATGTGAGATCTCATCGCGAGTGTACGAAAGAGACGGTTTACTTACAGGTACATACAAAACTGTATTTTTTAATATATGATTTACTTTTTTTTTATTTTAGGAAAATGTTGGTGATCGTTTGTCTCCTATTAAATTTAAATTATCTTATTTTTTGGTACAAGAGGAACCAGTTTTTAGACCAGGTTCAAGCTATTTGCCTCAAATTAACCGATATCCTATTCTAAATCAACAAGGAGCTGTTAAAACATTCGAAGTATTGAATTTTTAAAAAGGATTTTCAGATAATGCTTAAACTGTAATAATTGCTTTCAGGCGTCGTTTCATAAAAATTGTGGCCCTGATGAGATTTGCGAGAGTGAGATTGTACTTAAGACCAAATTATTACAAGGGTAATTTTACAAAAATAATTTTTTTTTATAAATTGGGTTACAGTATTTACAGTATTTTTATCTCCTTTTTTTTTTTTGTAGGTCCAAATTTACTTTGGGAGAAGTAGAGGAAATTGCTTTACAAATTAACGTTACGAATGGCAACGAGCCTGCTTACGAAGCTCGTTTGTTTGTTTATTATCCTCTAAGTTTAGGCTATTTGAAACAAAACATAGAAGTGAGTTTAGACTGATTTAAATTAATTGACCTCATTAATTAACTTATTATATTTGTTTTTATAATTAGAGTCAGACACTGTACAGTTGTTTGGATCCAGTTGAGATAGACGGCGAACAAGTTATGGAGTGTACCTTAGGAAATCCTTTCACAAAGAGAAATGTATATAAATTATATTGAACATTGATAAAATGTATAACTAATTTTTATATTTGTTAGGGCGAGGCCATTATTATTCTTTATTTTGATCCCAAAAATGTTTTGGATACTGAATTAGATGTCAAATTTAAAGTGACAGCGAATTCGTAAGTTTTATTTTAGATTAATGAACATCTAGTATACAATATTCGTAAACTCTTTATTTGTTTTATTAGCACGAGCGAAGGAATATCGCCAGAAAAGTTTCCCAGTTTGCGAATTGTTCGCAAAGCCGAAGTCGGAATTACTGGGTAAAATAACTTTAGTGTTTAAATAGTGCATCTTTATTGAGTTTTTATTTAATTTTAGACATATCTCGCATGAACAAGTGCAATACAGGGGCGAAGTTCTGGGTGCAAATGCAATGAAGAGCGAAACTGATATCGGACCCGAGTTCTTCCACAAGTATTCTGTAAGTAAATGCTAAATTTAAAAAAAATTTTGTTCATTAAAAGTGACTTTTTAAATTTTAATAGGTGGAGAACGCTGGACCTTCTTCTGTTAGTGCAGTGTGGGTAAATATTTCTTGGCCGTACGAAATCAATGATGGAAGACCGCAAGGAAAATATATTTTTTATTTATTGGAAAAACCAACAGTAATTTCTTCGTTATTGTTACTGATGTAATTAAAACACTTTAATCACTTACCTCCAATTTTAAGGTTTCCAACGGCGAGTGTTACGTCGATCCTAAAGATATCAATCCTCTTGGCATTCCGGTATGTCAAAAGAATTGAACGGAGTTTATAAAAATATATTAATCAATTTTATTTCATAGCTCGCGGTTAAAAGTAATCTGACTGGAGGAGAATTTCAAAGGGTACTAGAGTACGTTAGTCCATCTGAAAAGCAAGAAACCGGACGTGGCACACATGGCGTTTTTGGAGGCCCAACAGTGGACCCTGCTAAGGAAGGAGCAGGAACTGGGGAAGGAACTGGTGACGGAGATGGCCAAGGAGGCGCTTCGGAAACGAAAATCACCACAATAAAAGAGACCACCAAAGTCGAAACAACTCACATTCGTCAAACTGGGTCGATAACTGGACATACATCAGTCAGTAGTTCGGGTAGCAGTTCAAGTAGTAGCAGTTCCAGTTCAAGTAGCAGCAGCAGCAGCAGTTTCAGCAGTAGCAGTTCCGATGGCGGCCATAGCTGGAGCCGAAGGGACAAACGGGACACTCAACCACAAGCTGCAGCACTGACTGAAGGCAATGTGGTCACACTGGTATAATTCTAGAAAAAGTAAAAATGATTGTCATTAAACTTTTCTATTGTTTTTGTAAAGGATTGTCTCGACAATACTGCAAGATGTCTATACATCCGATGCAAAATACGTAATCTTTTGGTAGGATCGAGTAGTGCTGCCAGCATCAAAATCCGAGGCAGATTGTGGAGTAGCACTTTTGTCCAAGTGAGTTTGAGAAGAATATTTTTGTTATTATTGTTATCAATATTAAATAAATCATACTTTTTCAAGGACTATCCTGATGTTGATTACGTAGCCATCAAATCGCAAGGTGCCATGACCATTGAATCGATTTTAGACGTCACGCAAAACACAGATAATGACCAAACAGAAGTATGTGAATTAATTTTTAAATTGAATTGTATTTAACTTTTATTTTTGAAACAGATTACAACTAAAGCAGTACCAGATATTCCGCAATCACAAAAGGCTTCGAAAATTCCCTTCTGGGTTTACATCATAGCTGCTGTTGTGGGATTAATCTTATTGCTCCTTCTTATTCTTCTCTTATGGAAGGTAGCGTTGAATAGTTATAGATATTTTTTAATTTTTTTATTAATTTGTTTTTTGTATTTTTGCAGCTTGGCTTCTTTAAACGGAAAACGCGCGACAAAACCATGAAGGCCAATTTAGAAAAACAAAACGATTTCAACTCGCACAATTACTAATGAATACTTCGTTGTTAATGCCGGTGGAATGAAAATTGCCTTAATTGTGCGAGTGTATGAGTGATAAAACTGAAATGATGTTTGTTCATAATTGGGGTTTGTAAATAATAGGGGAAGTAATATTTGTGAACTTTGTATAAATATGGGGAAGAAAAACTAGACCTTAACCACTGTTGTCAAATGTCTCATATTTGAGACTGAAAACATGAAAAAAATAAAACGAGCTCTTGTTGAAAGAAAAAAAATTTTATACAGTGAAAAATGCAAAGTTGATTTGTTTATATAATTGTATACTAGGAAAATAATTAGAAAAATACAGCAGATGATATATTATACATTTTTTTTTGTGCTATTTAATTTTTTTTAAGTTTTGCTCTTCGTTTGAAGCAAGTTTGCATTTAGCTTTTATAATTTAAAAAGGTTTAAAGAAGTTTTGAATTTCTTTTGTGCCATCGTTAAAATAATCAAAGATCAAAAAACAAAGTTCAGTGTAAAGTTATTGATTTTTAAAGGAAAAAAAATATATTAACGTTAATTTTTTTTTTCTTTATTTCAATTTGACTCAATGGCAACTATTCATAAAGTGTACAATACTTATATTTTAAATTGTTCTGTTTTCGGTGAATGTAATTGCTAAGATAACGCAAGTACCAAACTTTTGTGCCTAATGAAAAAAAAAATGATTTTTAGTGTTTTAAATATTTTAGTTAAATATGTTCTAATATTGGGCTTGTTTTAATTCTCTCTTTTTAATTTCTTTTCAAACTTTTAGAATGAAACATTAGCCTCATACTTTCATATTGTTACAAATTGATTTTTATTTACTTTGTTTGATAATTTCTTTTGGAAGGTGAATATATAAATTGGTGCTGATTTTATAACCACCTTGTAATTATACTATGATTGCATTTACTTTTTATCTCATTTATTTGGTCTTCCATTTTTAAATTTTTGAATTTTTTTTTAATTTGCCATAAATAATCCTAAAAGTTCCTCTAACCTAGACTGTACAGACGTAATTGACATTTGTAACAGACATTTGCTTCCATTTTTTATTTTATTTTAATTATTTTTTAATTATTTGTTTTTTTGTTTATTTTTTGACAATTCATTATTATATTTTTCAGTGCGCAAAAAGCCCAAATGAACCTTGGCTCAGATACGGCAGTGTTGAAACGATTATATTTTTTTTCTAGCATAATTTAATACATGAAAGGTCAAAGCGCCAAATATTTAAAACGTTTATACAAGACCTCTTTTTTGCCTAAAACTGTAATGTTTTGATAAAAAAATGAAAATAAAAGCTGCCAAATTTGTTTTCTATTGTTTTAGTGGTTTAGTAAACAATTACGAGATGTGACTTATAGTTTCGTATAAATCATTATTATCTTCTCCCTTCTCAACAACTTCCTGAAAAGCCTTTCCTTAATGACTTCCTGTAGTTCCATCAGAAATGACTGACGGTCTATTTCTGCTCGGAAATAAATCTATTTGTAATCTATTACATTCGAGAAAACAGTTAACAGTAATTGATAGATTAATTTAAATGAATATTTCGCACTTTATTGCCTGGTATGTGAGAAATTCAAATATTAGGTCAAAATTAAAGGAATTCGGTCAGGCATTTTTCGGATTATTTGCATTACGCCATCAATAGAAATTTTTATTTACAGAATAATGAGAAACAAAAAAAAATTTATTCAATTAAGACTTTATAAATATTAATTTACAATAAGGTTAATAATTTATTTTAAATGACTAGACAATCATAGTATTCGTGAATTATAATAATATTCCTATTTGCATTTAATTCCAGCATTTTCGCGAATCCATTCAACAAGTTGAGGTACTTTTGTGTACACACCTGGATAACCAGGTGCGCCGCATCCTAAACCGAAAGAAACGAGTCCAACAACAGTTTGACGTCCGTCTTCTTCTAACAAAAGAGGACCGCCTGAATCACCCTATAATTTTTGGTAAAAAATATAATTCTAAATACACAAAAGATATAACGGAAAAAATGTATTACTTCACAAGCGTCTTTGCCGTCCTCTCCTGCGCACATCATCCGAGGAGTTATTGTGATGAGCTTTGAAAAAACATCTTTACATGACGTGTCATTTAAAATAGGAACTGCCACTTTTCTTAGTCGATCATCTCTGTCTATAAAAGTATAAAATCTCAGATTCATTTGATCAATTTTCGTTTGAACAACTCTTACTTCTCACGTCACGTCCCCATCCATAAACCTCTGCTTTGCGTCCGACTAACTCAACATCATTTGACGGAAGACAAGCGCAAACGCGTTCTTTATCTTTCGGTAACGCGTTGGGAATTTTCAATAAGGCAGCGTCATAATCAAATCTTTTGAGACGAGGGTGGACGATCACCTTCTCTACAGGGAGCAAGTGGTTCATGGCCCACCACTGGGGCCTATATGTTTCTATGGCAACGCTGATATTGCTCGCTGAAAGCCTACGCAAGTACACCTGAGGTTTTATTGAAACGTATTAACTGCAATCAAATCTTACCCATTAAGGCAGTGACCAGCTGTAAGAACCATGGTGGGAGTAACCAAAACCCCACCACAAAACAGTTGTCCCTGTCGTGAAGTAATGGCTACCTGCAATTTAATAATGCATAATGATGTTTTTTTCAACATCAAATTCGGTTATTTCTATCGTGTTTCTTACCAGCCATGGAAGGCTTTTAGTCATTAGCTCCCCACCTACGATCCTTTTATGTCTTGTATTGATTTTACCACAATCTGTCGATATTATTAATAATAATTACAAATACCACTGATGATATTTCGTCATAAAATTAGAGATATTTGCTCAAAACATTAAACACAGTAAAGAATTATGTTTTGGATGCTGTTAGTATAAAGCAGGAAAGCTCACACTTAACTCAAAATAAGAAGGGCCATAATTAAATCTCAAATTTCAAGAGCCGATTACTTTAAAAATTTTACTTACCACATCTTTTCTGCAAAGTATTGTTTACTTGGATTAGATTCACGGGCTTGCCTGCAATTGTTAAATTTCAGGTCAATTGTTAACTATCAAATTTGTACAGTACCGGTTTTCTCTAGAATTTCGTATTTGCAATCAAATCCTGCAAAATTACGCCAAGAGTCCGATCTAAACATCACCAAGAGCTTGTTTCCAAAAGTTGTAACAATGCCAGGTCCTGATTTGCTACAATACCTATTTTTAAAAAGATCATTTAAAATAATTTAAATTTGGAGTCAAAAGAATATAAAATATTCATTAATGTCTAACCGTGAAGCAGTTTTCATGCTTTCATCACCATTTGCGCTAATCAAAAGAAAATCAGCCAAGCAGTCCTGAGCATACTCGAGGACGAATGACTTGGAGCAATTCAGTTTGACTAAACGATTAGCTGACACCTGTAATTAAGTTCACAAATCATTGCGTAATCACATTCTGATTACCTAATTTAGCCTCAAGGGAATATCTTGAGAAACGAATAAATTAGACGCACTTTAATGCTCCACGCACAAACTGTATCTGGAGGGTAAGTTTGTGGATTATTTGGTGATTTAATTAATCCAGGAGCGGGATTAATTGCGAACCCTCCACAAGAGATTTGTATGACATTCGCTCGTAATGAAATTCCAGGATACTCCCATGCGCCATCGGAAACAAAAATTAACTCCAATTGAGGTCCAACCGAGAGATAAGAGCCACCAGAAGGAGCATTTACACCACATAATCTGAAACATATGGAGCTTTTAAATGCGTTCTTTCTTGTAATGAAATTAACTTTTTAACGCCCTCTTCTCTAATTTTTACCTTGTTACTCCCGCAATATCAGTAATTTGAAGATAATCAGAGACACATCCTGAATGAAAATGAGGTGGTTGCAAAGTAAATGCGTCAAAAGTTAAGCGAATTCGGTATCCAAATTGTGACTAAATAGATATAGGTAAATTAAATGCTTTACTCTTTTTTAATTCGGTTTATTTACTGTTAAGGTCCATCTGCAGCGTAGGCGTGGCCAGTAATTACCGGGGTAATTAGGTGTTTGGATAATTGGTCGTGTTTTAACATCAGTTAAATTAAGAAAAAAGTCGCAGTCTAAAAACGATAAAATTGGTTTTAAAACGAATTCAAGGTGAGGAAATGTTTATTTAATTAAATAGAGTCGTGTTGCAATTTTATGATAAACTTCAGAGAAAAATGATAATGAAGATGATAAATTCATGAAAAATATTGCAATAAAAGTTTATAAATCGTATCTATGCACTATTAAACATGGAATCCAGTAGATTATCACTTCCGTCGTAACGTCATTGTATATAATGCACTTCGAATAAATAACGTGGAAAGGTGAGTGGGGGGGGAGGATAGACCGAAATGAATTCAACACGGAAGGATGTGACTTTCCATTACAATAACCAAATAAATATTTTTTTTTTTATAAAAGAATAAAAAAATCTTTGTTTTGAAAACAAGTGATGATGTCCGTGTGAAATTAATGACATTTCTGCTTGAATTGTCAAGTGCATGAAAATGTTAATTAATTCAAAAATTAATGTTCCTTACTTGCTGAAAATATTTCTGTTGGGATTTGATTACCGCTTACAATTCTACGAGTTCTTGAATGAGTCAAAGCGGAGGCAAAAGTTGAAATAAGTACATAAATCTGAATTTAAAAGAACAAAAACCTTACTTTAACAAAACTAATCTCTTTTAAGATTTCTTTTGTGTTTAACTCGAATTATTTTCAAAAGAAAAACAAAGATTTTACAAATTGCGTATTTAAGACTGTGTAATTTAAAGAATTTAGAAAACAATGGAACACTAAGTAATGGTGGATTTGTGCAATTGGTAAATAGTTTTCTTACCTGTAATACATGAAACAAAACCATATTTTTTGGGCTCGTGGGCACCGAGGCCCTGCTGCCGCTATCAACACCTATTCCGGAAGCTATTTGAGTCAAATACCGCCCGAAACTCCCTGACTCACGTCCGCCGACTTCACAATACGATAAACTCTGGACATATAGGACGTGGTATCCTTTCTCCGTAAACTACTCTCATTTCAGAGTCACTTTACCCTTTTCCCACGAAGTTAAAAATTTTCAATGTGGACCACGAGAGAACTCTCACACATCAAACTCTATTTTTTTTATTAAAGGCCGACAATGCAAAACTTAATTCAAAACATTAATAAAGAACAGACAGTAAATAAAAATAAACATAAACATAACTGTCCAGCGTTTCTAACATACAAATTTGATGTACATGTGTTTATTTATTTATATGCTGATTTATTTACGATTTTCCTCCGAAGCGATGCATCAACGCCAATTTTTCTCTTTTATTCATGAGACAAACAACCTTAAAGTAGCCGTATTGTCAAATATAAGTCAATTTTATCTGATGCACTAGGTAAAACCACTCTATAAAGAGACACATTTTCAATTAGTAATTAAACTTAATTATGATAGAAATTTTCCTTATTTCATTTTTTTCATTTTTGATAATACTAGATATAAATTATTATCTTATCACAATTCAATTCATCAAAAATCAATTCATCAATGTCTGTTTTCAATGACATAAATGAGAGGGAAAAAATTTAAAAAGGACTCGTGGACGATCTCAACGAACCGAAACTGTGACAGGTTACATTTAGTAGTATGAACTTGTGACTAAACTGGAACAAAAGAGTTCGTAAGAAAAGCATTTTATCAAATTAATTATCCTTTTGTTGTCTTTTGGGATAAATACGTGTCAAATGACAGCGACCAGTGATTACTAGAAAACCGCATACGGAAGTCGGTTTGCCTCATGTATTGTCCAGCGAATATTACTCATGCGCGAACTCTTTAATTAACTCCATCGAGCAAAGTCCTTTTGATGTGCTTGTGAGCTTGCTGGGCTATACACACAACCTCAAGATTACTTTAGATGTCGCTTGTCGGCAACATTCGTTCGACAGGGAAGCCAAACGATACTCAGGGGGGAACTTTTGTGTGTTCATCGTATCAAGATAAAGATAAGCAATTTTCAAACTCTTTATTTAATAATAGTTGAGATATTGAATTGCCTAGAAATTTTAATTTTAAAATCTTTAAGAGAAACCTGTGACTGTAATTTAATTTATAATAATGCAAAACTTCAGTATGAAATGCAAATTAAATGACGCTACAATGGTACAAGCGTACGGTAATCAACGAATGTATTTTACGACTTGAATATCAATAATAAAAAAAATGTAAAAACCATGTGTAGTGTGTTACACGGAAATTTAAAAAATGGGTTGTCCCTTTCCTAAAGGATGCACCACCTCTTTTAAATGAAGCGCAAAAACGAGGCCTGCAAGGAAAATTGAAAAAGGTGTTATTTGCTTATTTATTCATTAATCGCACGCACATACCTACAACATTTTTTGTGGGGTCAATAATGACCTCGAGTTTGAAATGTCGGTTATTCAAACGATTGTGTTCCTTTATTGTTTGATGCAGGTAAGTTTTTAGAATGCATTGACAATAGAAATCGATTTTAAATCGGTATTTTTGATTAATTTTTTAGATAAACGTAAATGCGGAAATAGAATGTGGTGGTGATTTTTATTCGACCGATCCATCTTATTTGATTTCACCATCTTTCAGAAATATCGAAACAAAATGCAATTGGGATATACACGTTAAGTATTTAATTTATTTTCTTTAAACGATATTAAATGTGTAAATTCTTTTAGGTTCCTTTTGGGAATGAAGTTACCTTTATTTTTGAACATTTTCTATTAATTGATGGAACCAATTGCTCCGATGTTTATTTTGAGATTGAAGACATAAATGGAATTAATAGGTATAATTGAGAATTTTTTTTTCAAAATTGAAGCCAATTACGTTCTTAGATTCTGTCAAGGAGGCCCCTTATCTCGAACTTACACATCACCCGGCCCCTTCATTAATGCAAGACTTTATTCATTGCGAAGCCGAGAAGACGTTGAAGGGATTCGAATTCGTTTGCAGTATCAAGTTGCACCTTGTTATGCAGCTATCAACGATTTTAGTGTTGGAACAATTTTTTCACCAAATTATCCAGAGTATTATCCAAATGACAAAGTCTGCGTTTGGAAGTTACAAGTACCAGCAGGATTCGCAATATATGTTGATTGTACTAAAAATAAATTCTGGATTGAAAATTCAATTAACTGCCAAAATGACCTTTTACTCGTAAGTTTAAATGGAAGAGACGATTTCGCAGATGCAGTACGGTAATATTAAACAAATAATTAATGACAAAGAGTGATAAATATAAATATTAGAAACTTTAATTTGCAGTTTTTGCGGTCGTCGACCTCCGCCTCCATTCAGGAGTTTCGACAACACCTTAACTATTCTTTTCAAAAGTAATCCTTGGTTTCACTACACAGGATTTCGCTGTGATTTTCAAACTGTGCCTACTCGTTAAGCATTTTTACTTTTTTAAATTTTCTTTATTTTAATCAGATAAATGCATTTACATTTTAGCCGCGACTGGAACACCTGTCAATCCAACCAAGCCAACTACAACTACAACTATAAAGCCCCCAACTGATCCAAATGCGTGTGGTATATACATAAAAGCGTGTTATTTTCTAAAATTTTTATTCTGTTAATTCAGGTGTGTGTGGAATAGCAAACGACCAATTGTCACGAGTTGTTGGTGGTTCTGAAACAAAGCCGAATCAATATCCATGGACTGTAATTTTATTTTAAATTATACCGACATTACTTGAAAATTAATAATAATAAAATTAATTACAGGTTGCAATTTTTAGACGAATTCCAAACTCGAGTACACTTCAACAATTTTGTGGTGGCTCTTTAATAAATGATCGATACGTACTCTCAGCTGCTCATTGCTTTCGAAAGTAATAAGTTCACAATTTCCGTTTTCTTTCTTTCTTTTTTTTAAATTTTTTAAAATTTTGTTTTTGATATAGTCGGACAGCAAGTCAGGTCATGGTGGGATTAAGCGAGCACGACATAAAACATCCTATAAAAACATCAGCCGTTAAAGTTAGCGCTTCTCAAATCTTGATCAATCCGGCTTGGGGAACAGGCTCTGCATCTGCTGATAGTGATATTGCCATAGTAAAACTTTCCCGTTCAATAACATATTCTAATGGAATGCGTCCGGTGTGTTTATCGCCAACGGGTCTCTCATTTGAGGGCGATACGGTAACAATAGCAGGTTGGGGTCGATATGAAATCGGTAAAAACGCAATAAACGAAATTAAAAGTAATAAATTAGTAAATGGACTTATATTTTAAGGCGGAAATCGAAGCAGCCAAATATTACGATCAACCAATATTCAAGTTTTACCCTTAAGTGACTGTGTGACTGCATATGGTCAACGCCAGATCACGAATAATATGATATGTGCAGCTGTTGCCAATCCTGTGCAAGACGCGTGTCCTGTAAATAGTTTTATTATTGGGTTAATTTTAATCTAACAGTTGTTTTAAAATGATGATTTTTATTTTCAGGGTGATTCTGGTGGCCCGTTGACATGGTTTCAAGGCGGAAGGTGGTATTTAATAGGTGTGGTGTCCGCTGGTGATCCCAGCAGATTCTGTGGTAACCCTCAATATCCAGGCATCTATACTCGCGTGAGTAATTATCTCGATTGGATAGGACAGAATACCCAAGCTGACAGCAGTTGCTTAGGAACTCGCGATGTGTCCTTTGATAGTAGCGAAGAGGAATTCAATATTAAAGACATTTTTGATAACCGGTTCCCGTCTTTTTGGACTCAAACGGACGTCCCCAACACAGAAATTTTTAGCGTCTTGGAATGAAAATACAAATAACTGACAATAGTTTATTCACGGAGTGTAATTATGAAGGTTTAGTAGGCTATTTTATGTCCATCTCCTAATGAAGTGAATAATTCAGCTCTCACTATTTTTCTGAAGTCAAATTATTCATCAGCACATTTCATATTGCCAGCATGTGGCAAAACTAAATATTGGCAAAAGCAGTGACATTAACGCTTCCAATTACCTTTCATCATCGATAAATTATTAAGGATCGTGACTTATAATTTTTCAATCATAATTTAAATCGTTTCATAACAAAAATGATTAATGAAACAAGTTGTCGATTAATTTTAAAATTTATTTCACCCTATTCAAAAGCTGGAAATAAAAAAAAATCATCTAACAAAAGAGAAGGTGTGATCCTTTAGTTGGAAGACAAAAAAAGAAAGGTGGGATCGTTTGCGTCACTTTTTTCCTTTTTTATGTCCATGTTTCGTGTTTGAAAGTCATCGTTTGGGCCAGACACGATGATGAAGTGCTTGCTTTCAACTTAAGTTGTGCCTCTGACACAGCAAACAACATCAACTGATATCTTTAGTCTCCACCCTCTCTACAAACTACAATTAATTACCCAAGAGATTTTTTTATTATTACAATTTAAAGCACTTTTTCTTTCTCAATATTTTATATCCAGTCGGTATTCGTTTTAAAAGCGTACTTTTGTTGATGGAACGAAGCATCAACTTTTATTATCCATTCTCTTTACAAGAGGGGGTCCTGTATAATTACCAATGAAATGAAGGCCGACCTTTAAATGTCAAAGTGAGGCTTTTTACAGTGTTGTAACTGGCATCATAATATTATAGTAATTTAATAGGACGTAAATAATTGATGAAATAAAGTTTGTCTTTTATACCGCGCTTTTTTCCTATTACGTATTAAAATTTCCTGGTAAGATTAATTAGTTTCTGGAAACATAAAATTACTATAATATTATGATGTCGACTCCTGTTAATCACTATATGAAATTTCACGTGTTTATTAACATCATTTGTATTAAATATTAGATAAATGTTAATTTGTTCACTTCTTTTATCTCGCCACTAATTCAGTAGGAAATCCTGAGGGAAATCTCAGTAGCAAATGATTCGACTGGGGTTAAAAACTTTCGTCGTCCATCGATTGGACGGTGAATGGGTGGGGTCCGATGTGTACATCCGATGACTCGCCCAACCATCGCACATCATGGTCTTAACTGCTCGGAGTCTGCAAATGTTCGGATTCAAATTTTTTCGAAGATGAATTGCGACGATGATCCTACGGTAAGTGGTATTTTAAATAATTACCTCTTAAAATAAAAAGTAGAATACAATTTGATAAATTTAAAATTTTGAAAAATTTTATAATAATTAAAATTTAATTCAAAAAAGTGTTTTAGAATTAGTAAGTTTTATTGTCAATTAATTACTATCTTTAATTGAATTTGATTAAATATTATCATGTTGTTGTTCATTTGAATTTAATCTTTGATTAAATTTGCCTTCTTATTCAAAAGAAAACAGAGATAAGGATGAGGAACTCCTTCGAGCAATTTAACAGACTGGGTGGGATCTGAGTTAAGAGATGATAGAATAAAAACTCTTAATTTTCGTGCTTGGGTGGTTGCAAAAAAATGTAATAGATCTTGCACGAGTCGATGTAAAAATCGATCTACCGTATGAAAAAAACAAAAATTAAACTCTGCGAACCACTTCCACCAGTAAGGTAAAAATTCTGGCAAAGAAACGGAAAAAAATGCCAAGTTCTCGTACGTCACGAGATTTTGGGTGGCTCCCAAGTTAAAACTCATTCTTGGCGAGTTTAATAACTGAGGCGAATATGAGGCAAGACGACGCCATGAACGGCTCAGCAGAGTAACCTCATGTCACCGTCCGCTGTCCGAGTGACAGTGGCAGAATTGTGGAGTTTGAAAAAGTACTGGAAATGGCGGAAACGACAACTACAACACCTCCAGTAAGTAAAATGAAAAGTATTATAAAATAACCAAATATATAATTTTAAAACAGAGATTTAACGTAATATAATTGTCATACACTTGTATTGAGGTGAAGCTTATTCTAAGCATTACAGAGAAGTTCAAAATTGAGTTTAGGGGGGTGCTTCTTGCTGCATTGAGGGGGGTACTTCTTTGTTTACAGCAGATTTTATTGCCGTTGTGCTTGAATTTTCCTTTTAAATTTATTATGTAATTAATTCTTTTAATTTTTTTTTCCAGATTACTTGTCCAACATTAGCTAGTGACGAATTTGAGATATTCGGCACTAAATGGTTAGAACAAAAAGTGATAGGATTTTTTCGCTTGTGGCACGTGATTTTCCTGTGCATCGGGGGCACCTTGGCGCTCAGTAAGTACAATAGGGTTTTGCCACGTGTCTTTCACACTTTCAGTTTCACAAAGTCAAATTTACTTTGGCCCAAATTTCAATGTAGGCCAATGATGTTCTTATTCTTCTCTCACAGTTAACCTAGAATTTTCACGTGTCAATTGTCAATGAAAGAAGACAAATATTAATCGAAGGTGAATTGATCACCAGGCCAATGAAGGTTCATGTTATCATTCGTGCGGCATTGAACCACGCCCAAAGTCGCTTCCATCTCGTTATATGGGAGGAACCGCTATGTTGCTAACATCTTCCTCCCCTATAAAATGCACGTGGAACTGCACCTGGTGGTCTCCTAAGTCCAAGTTTGAGTGACTCTGAGTTAGGGTCGAGTGGTGTCAATCAATCTCAGCAACCCATCGTAAAAAAGCCAGGGAAAAAATAACAAAGTTGTTTTTTTTCCTTGCTTATTTGTGTGCGTGGATAAAAGAGCAACAAAATAAAATTGAATTGGTTGGAGCATCGTAAAAAAGCAAGTTGAGTTGTAATAAACGACAAAATGACCCATGTCGTGTGCACGCGTTTATTTCATGCAAATAAAGAGTAAATAGGCCAGTTCATCCTTGACATACATTTGTATAAACGCAAATCCCATCTTGCTGTAATCATTTATTGATCTACACTTCTGTGTATTCGGATTTCTGTCATCACATCTCTTTTCAAAACCCCACCCACGCTGGCCCCATTCATCAGGTGGGGAAGACATAACGTACACAATATGTCATAAAATTTTTTTATCCATTCAATACATTTAATTTAAATAAATTATATTATTCGAACAATAAAGAAACCTTTACATTTAATGAATAATGCTTTTTCTTATATGTAAACATAAAGAAAAGGCCATGTTTCACATTTGACAGTTTTGTGTGCAGTGCAGTTAAGTCCAATATACTGCAAATAAATAAAAGAAAAGACAAAAGACAAACAAAATTTTCTTCAATTCTATCTATTTTTCTTTTTAATAGTTATTCTCGTTTGCTGTATGTTTCGAGTTCGTATTCCTCGGACAAAACAAGACATCGAAGCGGACTTTAAACGTAAAAAAATAACGAAGAAATTCCGCAAACAACTCGATAAGCTGCCGATCGAGGACACAAATCTCAAATTTGGTAAGATCTATATATACATTTGATGAATAAAATATATCCCCGCTAACGTTATACATTTTTAAACACCCAGCTCTCGAACGAGTAACAGAACGAGTAGGTCTCGAAGCACAAGAGAATCTAGAAAATGGAGCTGCTCCAACTAGTGATACACCAGCTACAACACCGGGGTCGACGAGGTCGCTCGCAAATGCTGTTATAACTCCCAATTCAGTACCAAAATTAGCAACGACAAGTGTCCAGCCTCAGACATCACAATCGTCAACTGAGGAAGAGCCCATGACCAGTGCTCAGTCAGCGAGAATAAAACTGCGGAAGGCACTTTTTAAAGCTAAACAACAACAAATGAATCAAATCGAAACGATGCAAATAACATCCGAAGCGTAACGAGCGGCTTACAAACTTAAACTTCGAATATCTTGTAGAATTTTAGGAAGTGTTCATCAGAATTTTTCCAATGAAATTTTCCATATCACTGCTCTTAATAACTTTACGGATTAAGTTTAAAATCCAGTGATTTAGGGTATGTGACCAACTTTTCTACTCCAAAAAAAAAATAGAAATTTTATATCAAGCACCTTTCTCTCTACTTTTAGCCTTAATTTCATGAATTAATCACGGGACTCGAGATCTTTAATAAATTTTATTATAACAAAAATATAATTTTACATCCTATCGTATTTATTTTCTTTTTTGGTTTTAATTTGCTCTCAAAAGTTGTTTAAAACAGCAAAGATTTGTTTATTTTTAACATCCAACCATAATTTTCAGCAACACAATCATTTTTTCTCACAAGATCCATCACAGCTATTCAAAATTTAATTCCATTCATTACAATATTTCATTTTCTTGAAAGGTTTATATTAATTTGAATTATAAAGTACAAAGTTGGTAGAGTTTGGAAAAAAAGATATTTTTTTTGAAATATATATTTACATATTTATTCTTTTTTCCTTATAACACATTTCAAAAATTGATCTTTGAAATATTATTTTTTATAACTATAAAAATTATGAATTATGACTGAGAACTATGAATAAGAAAGATAATGAAATATTCCTTTCAGCTAGAAATGATATAAAAATGAAGTGAAACCAAATTTATATTTATTATTGTTTTATATGAAAAAACAGCAGACCAATTCAACAAATTTGTTATTCTAATCTATTTAAATCTTTTCTTTTCATCTTATTGGCAATTCATACAACGTTCAATCGTTTATTACTCTTTTTTAAATTTTAATATTGCATTAATTTTACATTACTAATTCAGTAAACTAAAAAATTCAATTTAAAAAGGCAGTGAACGCTTTCCAGAATAGGACAAAAATCACACACCCACATTTTGACTAAAATATTTTTACAAGTTCCATTTTCATTTTTATTTTCAACAAAAAAAAAAGAAAACATTAAAACCCTACACTGCATTTGGAAGAAAAAATGAGGAAGCAATTCTACAACATTTGAATTACAAGTGCACTTTGTTGACGAAAAATTGCACTGAACTTCATTTAAATGTTTTTCTCCTTCACTTGGTGACAACGATAAAATAGATTACGATTACTTTTCATTTTTAATGAAGACTTACAGTGAAGACATTTTGCCAGCACTTGTTGAACCCTGATTTGCCAGCTTTTTTTTTGGTAATACGATATTCATAATACAATACAACAAAAAAGTTAGGATAACTTTTCGTTTTAATTTATTTTTTCTTTAAGCACCTTACTAATGAGGATCGGTGACAATGTAATTTCAAGAACATCAACATAAAGTAAGTTTTTCCCCAATTTTTTTTTTATAAAAAAAAAATGAAATTTCATTTCCTAAGGTTTTGTACCAATAACGCCACTGACCCTAACTCTAATCTAAGCAACTTTGAAAATTTTCTTTTTAACCGACTAAAAATAATTCCAAATTTCTAGATAAATCGTAATCTTTGTAAATTTACTCTAAAATCAATTTTATTTACTATAATTTTTAAATTTTAATCAATGGCTAATTCAAAGTTTATTTTGTGTGAAAAAAAATTTTTTTTAATTCTATGTGCAGTGTAGAGATGACATTTTAAATAATATTTTCAAAATCAACCGATTCTTTCATACCATAACTCGTTTCTATAAAAAAAGGAAATTATAGCGAAAACAAACGCCTCTTAAGTAATTTACGTAGTGAAACATTGAGCAAAGATTCTCTACTTTAAAAAAATAAAATAAAGTAGTAACAACTCAATGGTGCCAGTCAAGTGTTTCACACAAACAGTAACAACTTTTCCCCAATATTTTTTTATATTCAATAATTTTTAAACTTATTTACTATTAAATATTTAATTTTAAAATTACAATTTACAGAAACACTTGCCAAATGAAAGCTGCACAAAATTTGTAAACACATCTTTCCCAGCAATAAAAATTTTCTAAAAATTGTTAATACAATATCAATAAATTGAATGCAAAGTACAGAACGTATTCAGCCAATTATTACTATTAATACTTTTTTTTCAAAAAAAAACCAAAAACGCATAACTTTATTGGACAAAAATCACATCAAATTGGCCCTTTTTTACAGTCATCTTGCCGTTCATAATCACAAAGTTAACCTATCGCTATCAGACGGATGATTTCACCGTTTCATCCTACTTCAAACGCATGGAATTAATCTTTTCCCCTCAATAAGAAGATAAAAAGCTGAGGAAACTTCGATATTTACACGATATGTCTTGACAAGCAACCTTCAAATACCTGCTGGTTCTTAATTAAACAATTTTTTAAAATTTTTTTTCGAACTGCTCTAACTACGGCCCGCCGCTTCACTTTTTGTTACACCATTCAATGTGACTATAACTTTCCTAGATCCTGCAATTCAATATTGAATCAAACCGACGAAAAAATAAGGTCAAAAAGATAGAAAGCAGTAATAATAAAAACAAACCTGCTCTATTTCTATGTTCACATAGCCATATGCCTTGCCAATTACCCAGATTGAGCCGGCCGTCTGTTACTGGAATGGTTAAACTAGATCCGATGAAGCAAGCCTTAACGTGAGCAGGCTATTTATAAAATTAAAAATTTAATAACGTTGTTATATTCGTTTTTCAATGCCATTTTCTTACCATGTCATCAGGTCCTTCACAAGAATGTTTGTACGGAAGACCCTATTTCAAAGACAAAATTTTGAGTTAATTTTTTATTAGATTTTTCACACGTTTTGCACTCTCAATTTATAATTTCATTAATAATTTAGCATTCTAATTGGATCAAAGTTTCCGAAATTTAACATCAGTAAATAAAAACTAAATTATTTAAAAAATTGGTTGGGATATTGGTTTATGGTAAATTAGTTTTATAAATTACGAACCTCGGGAACTATTTTATTTAACATCATTTCGAAGTCATCTCTGCAATTAAAGTATGTATTTAATACTTTAAAATACTCTTTGGTGTCCAAATATAATTCATTTATAAATACCTCACGTCTGGATCCCAATTCTGCAATGAAAACAAACGCTATTATTGTTTTTAACAATTACAAAATTTTAAAACAAATTGCTAGATACATTTACAACTTTCCACACAGTACTTTTAAATAATAAATCTCGAACACTAATTAACCTTTAACCACGAAATCATAAATAACATGCTTATACATAATTTAAGAAATAATTACCTCATTCAAGGCTAGGCTGGCAGATGTATGAAGAACTGTTGGGGAAAAAAATTCAGGAGATCAACTGAAGAAATTTTAACTCGATCATAGCAGAAATGGCAGTTTAAACATTAATCAAGTACAAGACTGGATCTCGGGGTTACAGTAAATTAAATTTAGGGGTTAAGTGATCGAGGACGAGTCGCGAGCGAATGAAATCGCGGGTTACTCACTTTGCACATGACAAAGTCCCAAGGAAAATTGTTGCATTTCAGGAATTGCTTTTAGGATTTCGTCCGTGACCAGATGACAACCTCGGTGACAAGGTCGGAGGTTAACCTTCCTCTGCAACCATGCAGATCCGTACTGAATGCCCTGATTCGAAGCAGCCATGTTCACCACACTCGTAGAAAAGGAATACTAGGCCTAAAGCAAGTTGAAGCCGCGTGGAAGTATGAGCGTCATCAAATGCAGAAGTTAGCACACAAAAATCGTACTCGGATTCACCACTTATAATACTTAAGAGCCGAAAAATACCATTATAACGCGGCTAATATAGTCATACATTCCTCAACACACTGCACATTCACTCATAAGTCTCTGTTTCAGAGATTAATAGTGACGTCATCGGAAGAACGTCATCGAAAAGAGCGGAAGAGGTGACAAGTCTCTGTGTTCTTAGTTAACACCATTAGCCCACAGGTTTCGCTTATAAACATCACACTAAGTCGATTATTCAGCAAGTTTCAAACATGAATCGCGAAGTTGTATTAAACTTGATGCGCAAAAAGGATGAAATTGAAAGGGAAATTAATCAACTGGGCGAAGTATTAGAATCGGTACGAGATGTGTTAGTAAACTGTGGTTAAGTTAATTTTATTTTTCTCTGTATTGTAGCAAGGAAATGTTGGCATGCACTGTCCTTTAGTGGATGCTGAAGGTTACCCTAGAATTGACATTGATATTTTCCAAGTGAGGGTGGCAAGGCAGAAAATAATTTGTAAGTGATTTTGGCAATTAAATTAACGGACAAAAATTAATGTTTGATTTAAATTTAGGTTTACAAAATGACCATAAAAGTATCATGAAGGACATCGAAAAATGTTTACACGAAATTCATGCGCAAAGTGGTTCAACGAGTCCTTCAGCCTCGACTACCGAAGATCAAGTTATGTACGACATGGATGAAATTGAGAAACAAAGACCAATTGCGAGTGTCGACAAAGTCATGCAGAATTCACCAGCAGAAGCGGCGGTAAAATTTTAGATTTTTACAAATATTTAGTGTTTTTAAATTTTTTTTAATGTCTTTTTAGGGTCTTGCAGAAGGTGATTTTATAATTCAATTTGGGTCGATATCGTCGCAAAATTACAGAGGTTTAGAAGACATAGCAAATGTTGTTAAGCACTCTGTAGGGGTATGTATTTTTTCACATTAGCATTCTATACAACTACATCGTTATTCTACTATTTTTAGAAATCAATTCCAGTAACAGTTAAAAGAAAAGAAAATTATACTCATTTGTCGTTAACGCCTAACAAATGGAGCGGCAGAGGACTCTTAGGGTTGGTTTTAAAAAAAAAGACTTGAAATGAAAATAATGACTGTTGTTATTTTTCAGATGTAATTTGATGCCAGTGTAATTATAATTGAATAAACAATTTTTGAAAAGGAAAATTTAACTGCATAACATAGCAAGTTTTTCAGTTAAAGTCAAACGAGTTGTACATTATGAGTCGAATTCTGGTCCAATGTTATTATCCGATGGAATTGTACCAGCCCCTAACCTAATTTCTAATTTATCAAAAAAAAAAAAAAAAAAAAGTGACAGTTTGTAAAAATAAAAATCATTTCAAGCCTAAATCGATTTGACTCGACTTTATTTTAAATATTTGACATTTGAGGGCAACCGTTCAGGGTGCAGCAAGATGATTCCACTAGACTAGACAAAGAAAAGAGGTCATTCTTAGACTAACACATTGTAAATTTCACCAAACATTTCTTTTACTAACCACTAACCATTTCTTTTTAAATGTTTGCTGAAATATTGAATAATACTGTAAACTTAAATTCTTTAAAGAGATTAAAGTAAATACTTTAATTAGAGCCTTGATATTTATTTTTTTGAACAAAATTTATCTAACACAATTATTTCTTTACTAATATAGACTTCCATATCCAACTAAGCAAGATTCTATTTATCCACCAAAAAAATATGAGAATTTATTTCATTATACTAAAAACTGAAAGCCATTCCAATGAGTTAATTCGAATTTATATGAAAAATAACTTAGAAAACAACGCGATTGATTCTTCCAAGATTAACTTATTTAATTTAACGAAATCTTATTTCCGAATTGTTTCCAATTAATAAATTAAAATTGTTTTTAATTGTTCAATTAGAATTCAAGAAATTTATAATATTACAGAAGTTAAAAAAAAATAAAAAATTGGATGTCAGTATAATTATAATTAAATATACTCAAACATTTCACTTTAGATATTTTATTAGTTAAAGAATTTTGAAAAAAGAATTTAACTGCATAACATAGCTAGTTTTTCGGTTACAGTCAACTGAGTTCTTGTTAACTGCGACAAGTACAAAACCATTAACAGATCCTGAAAAAAATTCCGTAGTTGAATTATCTGACATAAAATGAAATAATTTTTCAAATTTTACCTTCATTTGGTTGTTTAACATCGCTTCGAATTCCGCTGGATCAATTTGTGGTACACTGTGGACCAAGTTCAACAAGCTGCGTCCAATGTTATTGTCGGATGGAATTTTACCAGCCTATAAAATAAAATAAATAATTAATTCTCTAATTCATACAAAAAATTACTATTAAATGTCTTACTATAATGTCTTCAACGTAGGAAATAACGATTTCCAAATTATCCATTATTTGTTTATTTGCATTTCGAACTTGTTCCAAGTCTGATGAAGATTCCACAGTACGTTTGCTGCTCAGCTTACCCTTATGAATTACATTTACTAAACAAATATTTGAAAAGAATGAAAACACGATACAGTAAACAAATTCATTTTTTATATTACCTCCGACGTATTCAGACTCGTAGCCAATAATTTCGATAGGGTAAGGGGTAAACATCGTTCCATTTGTTTTACCGGGAATTCCCATCGCAGTACTAGATACAATATTGTTATTTCTTGTAACATTTTTATTTTCGAATTTTTACCTTATGTACGCTTTGATGCCGATACCATTGTTTTGCAATGTTGTGTCAACAGTGAGATGGATCGGTTGATTTGTTTCACGAGCGTAATATTCGTGGATTAAAAGCGACTGACTGGTGATTTCGTTACCAGTTGCATACCATCCCAAAATTAATTCGTTCGGGTTCACTTTTTTATGTAATTCGTACATGTTTTTAGCGAACTCCAAATCGATTGCCACTTCATCTTCAGTCTCTGTGTGCGGTACACTGAAACAATTTGTCACTTCTACAGCTCCTTTGTCGTGATTTCCTAAATTTTGAATAAATAATTTAGATTATAAGAAATAGTATGATCCATACGGTTAAAAAATTATTTTGGTGGTTGTACTGATTTATTGTGTTTATACACAAATGTAAAGCTACCTAATAAAGTTCCAATGACCCTGGACGCTCCATCGTTTCTTCTTTCGTAAAAATCTACGATTGAAAATAACACTACCGGATGCACGCGTACAACCAAACTCAGCGACATTTTGGATTTCAGGGAGGGCGCAATGCCGCAAATGTCAAATAATCATGTGACTGGTTCAACCAATCTACGGAGGCTTCCTACGGGAGCTCTCTGATACGGAAGGTCCCTTCCTGACGTCAGGGAACTTTCGTACTCTGTAGTTTCTGCCTCCATCTATTGCTAAAACACCTATCCAAAGTGATTTTAGCAACTTCCATTTTTAAAGGAAGTAAACAAGCCGCAACATATCATTCATTTCATGCCTTCATCCATGCATGAGCTTGCTTTCTTTCGGCTAGCTATTTGGCAGTACTGTTTATCGTTGAAAGTAAGACTGCTTGTTGAACTACAAACTGACTGAAAATAATTAAACTTTACCAAACTTAAGAACTAGATTAATTTTCAACGATGGAGCAAATCATAGACGAAGTTGCAGTTGCATTAATTCGAGAGTATTTAGTTACAAAAGTATATTATTTACTTTTACACAATTCATTTATTGGTAATTAGTTATTTTACTTTGTAGAAATTAACTAAGACGTTTCATGTTTTAAATGAAGAAAAACCGAAAACAACTGATGCGTACAATAAGAGGGGAGTGATAGGAAAAGCACTTCACATTGATAAATTAATGAACAAAAACAAGGTAAAAATTAAAGTACAAATAGAAAATAAAATTAAAATCATTGTACAATTTTTAGGAGCAGAAGAAACCTCTCACAACGATCTTGGAAATTATTGTCAAATATTTAGTTGATAAATGTCCCAATTTTAAACAAACTGAAAGTGATTTTCATGAAGGATGCAAACTTGTAGACAGACCTAAGCCTGTAGGTAAAACAATTTTAAATTTTATATGTTTATTTGTTCTTATTTGAAGTAATTTTTTTGGTGTTGTTTTTGAGTTGCTAAGCAACAATTTTTTTTAGCTATTGATTTTTATTATTATGAGATTTGCTTTCATGATTAGCCGCCATTTTTATGCTATATTTATCACGTTAGATAAAACACTGAAGGGGATTCTAATAAAAGACCCTGGAAAACAACGATCACCATCAGCCAAGAAGAATCATTTACATTTTTCTGATGAATACATCAACTTGTTCATGGAAAATCAGGAAATGACACCTTCGTCATCATCCTTTTCGAATTGTAATAATCTTAATCAAGATAAATCAGCTACGAATTACTTTGATGAAAAGGATTTTGAAGAATTGGCCGTTGACAATTGTCGGCGTAAGAAGTAAATAGGATATATTTAAAGAAAATTATTTTAAAATAATTTCTATATAATTTAATTTCTGATCAGGTCTAAACGCCAAAGCAGATCGTCTGTTGAAGCGATGACTGTGGACGACATCGAGGATGAGGAGGAGAATGATCTCGGTGTTCCATATCCGACTTTGCCATTCGATAAACAGTTACCCGGTTCTCCAATCACACGAACAAAAGCAAAAGTATTAATTTCTTCAATTTATTTAACATCAAGTACATAATTTATTTCAAGGAGTTACGAACACTTGTGTTTGGAACAACAGTTAAAAATTTTAATCGAGAGTGGAAATCGCAATATTTTGAATATTCTCATTATCCTGATATTTGTTACGGTTTAGTTCAAAAAAAGGTACAAAGTAAACAATGTTTTGTTTTGTTGTTTTTTTTCTTCTCATTTTAAAAAAATTAATTCATTAGGCAGGACCATGCGGAATCATTGCTTGTGTACAAAGTTATTTAATTAGAGAATTGTTGTATCCTAAGGTTGGAGAGCGCATTGGGTATTTATAAACTTTTTAAATAATCTTAATGAAAAAGTGTAATCACATTAAGTTTCACATAGATTGAAACCAACAGCGCAAGAGTTGGACTGTGCGCTCAAAATGGCACTTTGTAGGATTTTGTGGAAAATTGGTCAGGAAAAAAAAGCTATTTTAGCAATGTAAGCTTTACAATTGATTCTGTTTCGCACTTACAATGAATTTGATTGTTACAGCTTTAATATGCGGCAAGTCGCAAGTGGAATGTCGGATAAAAATCCCGAATCAGTTGAGTTTTCTCGGCGAAATTAAATTTCCTAATAATAATTCTTCTCGGTTCATAACGTAGTTGGTGTTATTTGAATGCCACTCACTTCTGCAATTGGAAAGTTGCATAGACAAATATCTGGATACATTTAGGCGGGAAGATAGAGGTGGATGTATCAGTCTGTTGTATTCGGCGTTACTATCAAGAGGTATTGAAAAGTAAGACGGGATTTTATTTTGTTGGTTTAGATGTTTATTGAATTCTAATTGCTTAGTGTGAGATCTGACATGGATGAGCCGAATGGACATTTAGTAGGTGTCCATGGATATTGCACACTGGTAAAGATAGAAGGTGGGGTTATATTAATATATTTTATTAAGTTGCAGTATTGAATAGGAAATGGTCAATCTCTTTTTAATTGGACGAGCACATTCCAATGTGTTTGATGGTATAATTAAGTTGGATTCTGGAGGTGACGAATTGTCTGTTTTGCGTGGAATTCCTTCCCAATCTGAAGTCGGATTTCTCTCGTTGTTCGAGCACTATAATTCATGCAAAGTAATTTTATTATATTTAAGTCCAAATTCTTTTCTCTTCATAAAAACTGGAAATAAGTGAATAAGCCTTTTCTTTTATTTTTCCTTTTTTCATTTTTCATTTTTCTTTTTTCTTTTCTTTTCGATTCCCCCCCCCCCCCTTTTTTCCCTTCTATTTGTTTGTTTGTTTTTGTGTTTTTGTGTGTGTTTTGTCTTCTTTTTTGTCTTTTTGGCCTTTTTCTTTTTTTCTTTTTTCGTTTCTTTTTTATTTCTTTTTACCTTTACTTTTTTATTTCGTATTTTTTTACTTTTCTTTATCTTTCTTTTTTATTGTTATTTATTTTTTTCTTTACTTATTTTTTTGGCATAAAAAATAGGCTTTTTATGAAAAAAAAATAAAAAAAATAAGAGTCCTAAATATTTTTTTGGGGGAAAAATGCAACCTAAAAAGTCTTAATCTCTCTTTATGATAAACATTTAGGTTGGGCTTCACATGAAAAACCCAATGTACCCGATTTGGGTTGTATGCTCCGAGAGTCATTTCACGGTTTTATTCAGCAACGACATTTCTTTAGCCGGATCTGGTAACGAGCAGCCTAACTATTTCGAACTAATTTATTACGACAGTTTGGCAAATAACGACGAAGAAATCAAATTGCTTCTAGGTAATTTAAAATACCATCACGTTTTACCTCAACAATAACTAACGTTTTTTTTAAAGACCTAGATATGGTATTTATGCAAGAAGTCGATGACGACATGATTCCTCCGCTTGAACATTGCGTAAGAACAAAGTAAGATCAACATTTTTACCCAAACAAAATTTGTTTACTCAATTTTTAACTCCATCATTAGATGGCCTGGAGCTACTATTGAATGGAGGGGTTGTGAACCTTTGCTATGATTCGTCCGTCCGTAATATTTCGATTTATAATTCTAAATCAAATCGATCTTAATGTAACTATTTATTTATTTCCTATATTGTGTCACGTAATGCCTTGTAAATATTTATTCCGACAATGAATATTAAACCCTGTACACATTTTAAAGGTCCTTTATTCATCTCTTCTCTGAGAAATTTTGCGCTTGACCTTGACAGTTGAAGGTTAAACTTTTTCTTTCAAAAGTCGACAACCTGAATAAGGAGAAAACCTGGGTTATTGACTTTTTTCTAAGTTTTAATTTTTTTTAACAAACTAAAAAAAAGACCCTAAAAACCTGTTTTAAACTACAATCCTTGCCTTTCTCATTGTGCATTCTCCTTTTCACAACTTTTATCTATCAGTATATAAATCAATTCACTGAGTTTATTGACTTACAAGGTTACATAACAACTTGAACAGAATCAAATTATTATTCAGCATAATTTATTGCTTGCAAAATTAACATCAATCATCGTAAAAATTAATAAACAAATGTTTCAGTGGTTTTGCATATCCAAAATAGGTTTTTTTTTATGGGAAAGTATAGTTTCTGATTACTGTGATTAAAGAGTAATCCATGAAAATGGAAACTAATGTGGTGTGCTTTGGATGCCTTTACCTGATTGGTATTCACCAAGACTCCCCTCCCTTAAAAGCAGCCCAGCTTTTCAGCGACGGCTTTTGAAGGGAATAAGCGACCTTGACTGGCAGAGGCGGAGGACGTTGCGGTAAGTGAATGTTCGTTTTACAACATGCGAAGTGTCTTTGTATTTAAACTAACTTCCTGTAGTTAAAATGTTTGTTTTGTTATTGTATCGTAAAATAATAAGGAATTTCGACTGTATTTTCGTTTTACTGCTATTTACAAATGTTTTTTAAGTCTTATTTACTGATTGTAAAAAATCTGTTCTAATTACTTTATTTACTTAAGTAGATGGAGTGAAATTTTTATTTTGTTTATATTATTTTCCAGGCGATAAAATGATTTTGGCTTTGCTGCTTACCGTTGTGACTGGCAGTGCAGCCCAACTTGTGTTGGTTCACGGCGATGGAGATGGGATGCCCAATCCAGAATCTATTCATTGTATTACTTCTTTCTTTTTCTTTTTTTAAAAAATGAATGTAGAATGTAACATCAACCAAATCATAATTTTTTTTAAGTTCCAGCACCCCGAATCGTGTGTTATTTCAGTGGGTGGGCTAATAAGAGGCCTGGGCTAGGCAGCTTTAATTCAGGGAACATTGATCCTTTCTCGTGTACTCACTTCATTTATGCATTTGCCGGGTTAAATTCCGAAACGTTCACAATAGAAAGTTTGGGAGATGAAGGTATTTATATTATTTTTTTAATTTATGGTTATACTAATCTTTTGGCCTTGACATTTTTTTTAGACGAGTATATCAAGTTTGTTCAACTTAAAAGAAAGAATCCAGCAGCTAAAGTTATGATTGCACTTGGAGGATGGGCTGAAGGCGGAAAGAAATACTCAGTAATGGCACGAGTGCCCGAAAGAAGGGCATTATTTGTTGCAACGGCGTTGGATTTTTTGCAGCGACATGGGTTTGAAATTTCATTAACTTAATTTTTTTTTTTTAAATTGAAATTGATTTTTAAAAAAAAATTAGATTCGACGGTTTAGATCTGGATTGGGAATATCCAGGCGCTGTTGATAGAGATGGCGTTCCAGAAGACAAACAAAATTTCATCGAATTAATAAAAGAAATGTATCAAGCGTTTTATAATAGAGGTTACCTTTTGTCTGCCGCAATAACACCAGCTAAAGTGAGAGTTGACAAGGGATATAATTTAAAAGAAATGAACAAGTGGGTTCAATAACATTACCTTTAATACTAGTTTATTAAAATAATATTTTTTTTCATTCAGGTATTTAGATTTCATAAATGTTATGACCTATGATTTGCATGGAAGTTGGGAAGGCTATGCGGATCATCACAGCCGATTATTCGGCAGGCCCTACGATGAGGGCGGCTATGAACATATGAATGTCGTAAGTGTTAATTAAAATTTTTTTAAATTTTACATATGCAAAACCTGAAATTTATTATAGGATTATGGCATCCATTACCTTTTGAGAAAAGGTGCGCATCGATCAAAACTCGTGATGGGACTTCCATTTTATGGTCGCTCTTTCACATTAATTGCAAGACCTGAAAACAAAACTCAGGTTGGACGCATTATAAACAGAGGTGATCCTGGAAATTATACAGAAGAACCTGGATTTTTGGCCTATTACGAAGTATATTTTAAAATTAATAACCAGTAAATTTAAATTTAACTAATAGAATTCGGTTAGATCTGTCCCAACCATAAAGATGACCGATGGGTTAAAGAAAAGGACGAATTTGCTGCTGTGCCTTATATGTATCATGGTGACCAATGGATTGGTTATGACAATGAAGAGAGCATTGCACTTAAAGTATGAAACTCATTAATATATCATCGTTTTTTAAAATAATGTTGCTGTATTTTGTTTTAGTCTTCCTACATCCGTAGTCACGGTTTAGGTGGTGCGATGATTTGGGCAATTGATTTAGACGATTTCCAAGGAATCTGCGGCAAAAAGTGGCCACTTATGAATAAAGTCAATGAGATATTATGGTCAGGCGTTCACGGAAGTCCATCACGTTTTCATCCTCAAAATCATCGAATAAACGGTCACGCTTTTATGTCTCCACCATCCCAAATTTCCCACGGCATAAATACATTTCCCGGTCCTCATGACCAATTTTACCCCCAACGTCATCCGCTCTACCAACAATTCTTACCAGGCGTTAATCGGCATCCCATGAACAGAGAGGGCATGCAAGTTCCCTTCTTCATCCAAAATGCGCACGAAGGAACTTTAATGCAAGGCCTAGGTCACCCAGCAATAGAAATGCAAAGTATTAAACAGGTTCCAGCCTGCAAAGAAGATTACGTATTCAAAGATGTAGATAACTGTAATAGTTTCTACCAATGTGCTGGCGGCTATTTGAGGCATCTGATATGCCCCGGGGGGCTAAAATTCAATCAGCAAACGTTAGCTTGTGAAAATCCAAATAGAGTTGCCTGTATTAAAAACAAAGACAACTGGGCATGTCCAAGCGACGGCTGGTTTAGAGATCCTCAGTCGTGCTCTCACTTTTATTGGTGCCATGGCGACACTTTCAATCACATTGCGTGTCCACCAAATACCTATTTCAACGAAGAGCAAAAGATTTGTGGTCACTCGAAAGATGTGAGTTGCGATGACATTGGCAAACCAGAGATCGAGGTGACGACAGGAGCAGAAAGTACTACAGTTGCAACCCAATCAACTGCTGCTCATAGTACACCAACAACTAGTAAAATTACTGCTCAGACTTTCACCACGCCCTCCACTCCATCTGTGCCGTCCAGCACCGTTTGGGATTGGAGACCCACTACCAGTAGGCCAACTGATAGACCTGGAACAATTCCGCCAAGTAATATCACAATATTTGAATTATTTGTTTGATTTTTTAAATTTTTTCTTTTTTAAAAATAGCTCTAACTGATACTTATAAGGTCGTTTGCTACTTTACAAATTGGGCTTGGTATCGTCCTGGTGATGGGAAATTTTATCCAGAAGACACAGACATCAGTTTGTGTACACACATCATTTACGCATTCACTGTGCTGCATCCTGAAACACTTACAATAAAAGCTCACGATCCATGGGCTGATATCGATAATGGTAAAATTTAATTTTAAATTAAAGAAAATTATAGTGATGTAAAAAAACAAACAATTGTTTTCAGATTTCTTTCGAAGAGTCGTCCGTCTCAAGGAGAGAAAATCGAATTTGAAGGTTTTGCTCGGATTGGGTGGTTGGAATGATAGTCAGGGTGACAAATACTCGAGACTCGTAAACAACCCAGAAGCAAGAAGGAGGTTTATTGCTCATGCTTTGGCATTTATTAAACAATATAAATTTGACGGCATCGATTTGGATTGGGAGTATCCCAAGTGTTGGCAGGTTGACTGCAAAAAGGGACCCGAGTCTGACAAACAATCCTTTACAGCTTGGGTCAGAGTAAGTCTTCTACAGAAAAATGTTGTCTCATTTATTTTATACTTTATTTTAAAAAATTTCAGGAACTTCGTCAAGCGTTTGATAGTGACGGAAGTGGTTTATTATTGAGCGCTGCAGTTTCTCCGAGTAAAATGGTTATTAATCAGGGATACGAAGTAGCAGAAGTAGCAAAGTACGCTTTTCTTTATTATTATTTCCAGCCGTTTTAAAATATTTTTCTAAAATATATTCTAGACTGTTTGACTTTATTTCTATCATGACTTACGATTTCCACGGATCGTGGGAAAAATTTACCGGCCACAATGCCCCTCTCTATTATTTCCCTGGAGATGAATTCGATTATTATAATGCTGTTAGTACTAAACTAATATTTTTATGTTATTTCTTTTAATATTGTTTTAACTTTACATTGCAGAACTTTAGCGTTCATTACTGGATACAGCTAGGAACTCCCAAAGAAAAGTTAATAATGGGTGTGCCCGCTTATGGTCAAACATGGACATTGATTGATTCCAACCAACACGGCATGAATTCCAACGCTTCTGGACCTGGGGAAGCCGGCACTTACAGTAGGCAAGGAGGCATGTTGGCATATTACGAGGTAAACAGGAAATAAATAAAATATTTCCTATAAAAAAGTGAATATTTGAAACTCTGAAAATTAGATCTGTGAAAAACTGCGCACTCAATCGTGGACAGTGGTCAAAGATCCACTTGGTCGCATTGGCCCATATGCTTTCAGAGGAAATCAATGGGTCAGTTTTGACGATGTAGACACCATTAAACGCAAAGTAACTATAATTATTAGGTATTGAAAAAATATTGTTCTAATTGTGATTTTTCTATAAAAAAAAATTCAGGCTGAGTACATCAAAGATATGAAACTTGGTGGTGCAATGATATGGGCTTTGGACTTTGATGATTTCCGTAATCGTTGCTGCACCGAGGACAATCCATTATTAAAAACAATTAACCGAGTATTGAGAAACTATCCTGCAGGGCCAGTTGCTTACACCGGACCATGCACACGAAGCCCTGATCCAGGGCCTTTTGTCCAATACAGTGATCACAATTCACATTCGCAGGGACACGGTGTGAGAGACATGCCTAATGTATGCATTACAAGTCGTTGTCTGACGTAATTTGCATAAAAATAATCAAAATGTTTACGCTTATGGGTGAGGTTTGATGCCTTGAAAATTGTTTAAAGAAAAATCTAAAACTGTTGATTGATCTATAAAATAGCTTTAATAATCGCATCTGTTTAAACAATTTAAGACATATCACAACTGTATACAGGTGTTTTCAATTAAAACATTTTGGAATATATTTCCTCATACTTCTCTCTCATGTATTTATTCTTTGAAATCAATCATGTTATTCACTTCATATTCCAATGATGAGACAATAGTTTAAAATTCACGTTTTATCATTATTGCTGGATACCAGATTACATTCAGATTAGTTTAGTGACTAATTAATTGTCTTAAAAAGTAATCAGTTCTCAAGGAACAAATATCGATATACACATACTTTATATATTTCTTACATAAAAACAATTACTTGATTGAGAACATGTCTTTTGCTCTTCTTCAGTAATCAGAATTTTTAAAAAAAATCTAAAGTACAAATTATTTTTTAACAATTAAAAAAAATTGAAAAATAATTTTTTAAATTAATTTATTGACACTCTGTTGAATCATATATATATATTTAAAAAAAATAAGAAAAGAAAATGTTAAACATAATATTCAGAATTTTTTTTTATCTCTCGTTGATACAATTATTCAGCCATTAACGAGTTTTCCAATCCAAATGTGACTAAACCATTTTGTGCAAAGAAAATCCACACGAATCACTTTCACTCAGTATTTGTTAATTCCAAACAATCTTACTTTATGAAATTGAGGTAATTTTGGAATTAATACAAGGATCAATGTGACAAAATTAATTCCGAAGTGTAGAGAATCGTACTTGGTATAAAAGCTGGTCAAAAAAAATCTAATAAACAAAAAATCGAATTAATATTCAAAACATATTTTCCTAATTCGCAAATTCTTACAAGACAATTGGCACGACAGTAAGAAACTTTCTTGTAGCTGTAAACTGTTCACCCGAATCTATTTGCTCCCAATGGGTGAGCGTCCTCGCTTTACCTTGATCGATCATCTCCCATGGGGTTCCTTTCATTACGTGTAAGACGTAGAACATTACCTTAAAAAAACAGATAAAATTAATTTTTTCAAGTACAAACGGAAGTTATTTCGTTATTTACCATATTATGGATGATGTTGGTGAGACTCCACACAGCTGCCACCGATAGAAAAGGGAAACTAAGAAGGATGAGATGAAGCAAGAGCACTGCGATGCCGTATGCCAACCAAATTCCTCGACTGCTCAGCCACGAGCTATTCGGATTCACTTCTCCCACAGCACCGCCCAAAATCATGTTGAGTTAGGCTTAGATCTATCGCAGCCTACAAAATACACCGGGCCCATTGATTATTAATAGTGAACTTGGCATGGGTCGTTTAAAACGCACTGTTTTGTTGGGAAAGGAGGTTACTAAGGTAAGAAAAAAGTTATCGGTGGGTAAAAGTTCTCCTGGTCTACTTTCGACGGGGTCAGTGTGCGAAAAATGTTCAGCTGAAAGGTCACAACAAAAACAAACTTATTTTTAATAATTTGCTCAGCTTGTTGCAGGTGCGCTGTGAGTTTCGGGGGGAGTTAAGGATCAGGAGTGACGCTTTAAAGAAATGACGTAGAATTTTTGGGGAAAATTAAGGTTTGAACTTATCTGATCTCTTGTCTTACCTGTCGATTTTTATTTCCATCGAATTTTGTTCGTTCGTCACAAATCAATAGTTAACGCGCTCTAGTGGCGAAAATAAATGGTAGAAAAAAGTACGGAAGTTGTGTAATTATAGGGAAAGCGTGGGGTTGGCTATTCGTATTGTGCAATTTTCAAAATTATTTGACGCTGCGTCTGTGGAATTATTATTACGTGGTTTTTGAAAGGAAAATTAAATTTCTGTTTCATAGTTATTGTAATTGACATTTCAGAAATTGGATTAAAAAAAAATCTTTTAATCTACTTTCTGTTTCTACTCCATTTGCATTTTAATACGAATTAACTTAGCTAACTTTTATATTAATTAATTTTCTTTTTTATGTCATTTTTTAGTATCAAACAAAATGAGCCGAGGGAGAAAAAATGACGTCACACTTTATTTTTAGGCAGTTGTAAAATGGCGCCAACGCATGAACGAAAACAGCATGAAGAAACTTAATCAATCCACGATTCACTTACTAGCTAGCTCACAGGTGATCACCTCCATGGACACTGTAGTGAAAGAATTAGTAGAAAATTCTTTAGATGCTGGTGCTATTAAAATCGATGTCAAGTTGGTGAGAAAATTGTACTGTAATACATAATAACTTTATTATTTATCTTTTTCTTTAAATACAGGTTAAATTTGGATTGGAAAAAATTCAAGTTTCTGACAACGGTTCCGGTATAGAAAAAGATGATGTAAATGTCATCTGTTTGCCGCATTACACGTCAAAAATTAAAAGCATCGACGATTTGCAATCGTTAACTACTTTCGGTTTTCGCGGTGAGGCGTTACATTCCTTGTGCTGTTTGGCGAACGTTGCAATCACATCGAAAACAAAGGGTGATGTTGCAGCCAATGTGTACAGCTTTATGGACGACGGAAGGCTCGACGAAGAGAAAACTAAATTGTCGGCAGCATGTGATGGAACTTCTGTAGTTGTGACAAATTTATTCAAAAGCTTACCTGTTCGAAAACAATTCTATAAAAATGAAAGGAAATTGAAAGAAGAGTTAAAGAAAATCGAGTGGTTATTGATGGCATACAGTATTGCGTATCCACACATTAGATTTTCTTTATTTAATGATTCGAATATTATATTTTCGAAAAATAGTTTTAAAGACATTAAAGACGTTCTCCGAGACATTTGGCGACCAATTACTTTTAATATGATGCAGTACATGTGTGAAAATGAACCTGAAAAGGAGGTAAATTTTATTTTTATTATTAATATTACAAAATATTTAATAATTTAATTGATTTTTTTAGATTAAAATTGAAACGTTTTTGCCTTTGTCTCTAAACTCTATGGAAAAATGCACAATCTCCGACAAGTGTTTTATTATTGTCAATAATCGGCCTGTAATGATGCAAGATATTGATAAAGTAATTAATTTATTGGTGTTTGTTGAAATCGTTATTAACGATGTAATAACTTACGATTTGTTTGAAACTAGGTAATCAAGGATAAAATACGATCACTCGGCATCAACCAAACAGTTTGTTACTGTATTATAATAAACATTTCAACAGCTCAAGTAGATGTGAATGTGGAACCAAATAAATCGACAGTTCTATTTAATCGAAGGGTAAAACGACATCTCACATTTATCTTGAATTGATGATAATTGTATGTACTTTTAGGAGCACGTATTTAATATTTTGTCTAAAATTCTCGACAAAATGTATGATATTCAAGTTGAAGATAGCCTTGAAACAAGAAACAACAATGACAGTGCTGTAAAAGAAGGCGCGAAGACAAAAATTACAAATTCTACTGAAGTTCGAGAAAATTTAAGGAAAATGGATGATTATTTTAGCAATAGGATACAAAAGAATTTACATGGAAAAAGCTTATCCATAAGTGAAATTCAGACTGAAAAGACAAGTTCGATGCAAAGTGCAAATGACAGTGTTAGGGAAACTTGGTTAAGCAAGAATGGCAACAATGACTTATCAATTTTGGATAAAGATTCACAGTTCGAAACCAATTGGAGGAGAGGAAGTTTACGAACTGAATCGAATGAAATTATAGAAGTAATTTTATTTTTTAATAGTTTTGAATTTTTTAAAAAAAAATAAGTTTTTAAATTTTTTTTAGCCAGTTCAGCTGCTTGTGTCCAAAAACAAACGAACTATTTCGCCATTAAAAGAAAATAATTCGGCCAAAAAAAAATGTTTCGCCAATACTAGTCAATCATTATCTCTTTCTGTAAGTAAAAATGTCCACACGAAACAACCTTTCACGGCTTACACGATGTTTGCTCGTGATATTAGGAAAACAGGTAAAGGAGTGAGTTTTTTTTGGGTCAGATGCTATAAATATACCTTGATAAATTTTTGTAGTTATTGATGAAAATCCAACGTGCGATTTTATGAAAATTAATAGCATAATTTCGCAAAAATGGGAAACCTTAGAAAACGAGCAACGAAGAAAATACGAAGAAGTTGCTGGCCGAAATAAAACGAGGTTACATTCATTTTTTTTTTTAAAGTGATATATTTCTCAGAAATTTGATTTATTAATGTTTACAGGAAACTAAACATCCAGAGTCCTAATATGCTCAGAAAAGTTGTGCCATTAAATATTGAAAAACCTAGAAAAGATGACAGACGAATTGTTAACATAAATTTTGATTTAGAAAAAACAAAGTGCTTCAGACCAAGCGAGTAAGTTGAATGATCTCGCAGTTTAAAAAATAACTTATATCGTTTCTTGCTTTTCTTTTTTTTTAAATTATAATTTAAGTGTCACTCAACCAAAAACTTTTGAAGTCATTGGTAAATTGAAAGATGGTTTATGGGTCGTTAATTTTCAAAATTGCATCGGCACTTGGAACCAATACAGAGGCAAAGAGAAGGAATTATATAACAATTTACTCGAAAACCACCAACTCATTCCCAAAGCACTGGAAATTCCAACGGTTCTGACCGAAGGGTATAAGTGAATTAAGTTTTATTTTTTATAGAACATAAATCACCATTTGGTCCACTTTAGACTTACAGGCCAGAAGCAATGGGCAGTGCTGAATACTCTTCAATGTAAACAAGATTTCGGCATTTACCATTATGTTAATGACCCTCGGATTGATAGTAACGGAATACGAATTAAAAAATGGCACGGTACGAAATATTTTTTAAAATGCGAATTTTGTGTGTTAATTTCTATAATTATTATTATTTTAGATCGAATCACAAATTTTCATCACGCAGAAATCACTCACATAACAGACTGCATATCTTACTATGGCGTTAACGACCTAATAGAAATACTAAGCAAAATCGTCGCAGATGACAGCATTACATTAGCTCAATCTAGGCCATTGCAAGTCACAAATTACTTTAAGGTCAAATAAGAATTTTTAAAAAAATATAATTGATTTTACTAAATTTGAATTTAATTAAAACTCGCAGGGCGAAGCCGTACGTCTGTCACGACAACTTCCTGCGAAGACAGACAAAAGCAAAGTTGAAGTGTCCGTCGAACATGCGTTGAAACACGTATCCAATTTGACTGAATTCAAATGTTTACATGGTCAGCACGTTTTTTCGCCTTTTTACGACTTAGGTGTAAGTGACTTTGAGTTTGAAGATGACTTTTAGCTTTTTTTCCTCATTTTATTATAATTTTTTGTGATTTTATATCTCAGGGAAAATCTTGATAATTTTTTCCATTTATGTATACCGAATAATTTATTACAATGAGAAATGAATCATCTTTTGAATTTTCAAAAATTCAAATACATAAAACTGATATTTTTTTTATTCGTCGTAGTATACAGATAAGGCACATATTTGACAATTTCTGGCAGTCAATTTACCAAATATTTAAAACAGATAAAGTTAACATTAAGCCACATAACGAAGTATTTGAATTTAGAAAAAAGTTGTACAAAATCAACAACCACTTAATCAAAATATTTGTATCACAAATCTCATCTCATGGCAAACTTTGTTCACATTTAAAGAAAAATTGAACAAAACCATTTTTCATTAATAAATACTTTTTGATATAAAAGAATCGAATTTTCAATTTTTTTTTTCTGTACGAAATAGAAAATTACTACATTTACATTAAATTAGAAACGAAACACACAAAAAAGAAAAAATTCTATGTATTGTAACAATATTTCAGAATAAATGTTTCAAGATTGTCCCCACACTAAGAAATTAAATAAGTTTTCATGGACCCTGAAAAATGTGACCTGCACTGTTGTGATAACGATGGAAAGGAATGTTGTCTTATTAATAATGGAACACACATCTCATCACAAAATTCACTGATAACTTATTTCTCTCAGACAAAACGATTTGTAAAGAAAAATATCACAAAAATTAACTGCCGGTTCAAAACTCTTACCACTCTTCTTTCTCTTCCCTCTGAATAACCTCAGTAAAGTTACAGGGAAAAACAAACAGTTCAATTAAGCAAAATATTGTGATTGGAATGTAAGAATTTTTTTTTCCAACAAGTATATAAAAATAACTAATGACAAACAAAAAAACACAATAACAAGGTTTCATTGCACACAAATTTTCATATCTCGACCATCACCATAAACTTCTCAGCGCACTCCAGTTATTTCAAATGAATCCTTAATTTTCACTTTACGCATCATTTTCCATCTTCTAATTTGAGTTAAAGTCAAGCTCTGACGTTAGATAAGGCAGGAAGAAAAGAAGGAAATTTAATAAGTATATTTTTTTCAAATAATTGCATCAAAAACAAGTGCAGTTTTTGACAACTTTGGTTCAGTCTTTTTTTTGAAGTACAAAACTTTTTTTTCACAAATTAAAAAAAATTACACAACTGCCTTTAATTAATTTTTCAAAAAATGTATTAATTTGCATAGTCTATTATAACTTGGAAGAATCGTAATTTTGGAAGCTCCATCGTTGCCGTGAATTATTTAAGTCACAGTCACTCATGATAAGTTTCACCCTATCAGGGCCCATTTCTAGACACTTTTTACTGCTACCTTGTTTGATTGTATGCGACTGCAAGTAAGAATAAGAAAAAAATGTTAAATCGCTTGAATAACATTTAGCTTAAAATGTAAAGTGGGAACTTACATTATTATCGTACATCCAATATTGATTTCCTTTAGATCCATGACACGGGTACAAGATAACGTCGTCTCCTGAATAATCGAGGCAAGCTTCGTCACGTCGAATTTCGCCTTCTTTACTCAGCATCCAAAACTGTAAACAGATGGAAACTTTTTAACATTTTTTAAAAAAGTTTTATTTTTAGCGAAAAAAACATTTATTATTAATTTTGTGATTTTAATATTTATTTATTGTGGTGCATTACGGTACATTGTTTATTTGAGTGATTGAAACGGCCTTCCGTAGATTGATCACGTCATCACGTGGAAGATTACCGCCATGGAAATCTCGCGCCAAGATTAAGAGAAGGATTTGCGATTCAAAATCAGGAAAAATTGCAAGTAAGTGTGCAATTTTGTTATTGATTAAGGAAAGCTTTCTTAATGTGTGAGAAATTTTGCGTGTCATTGAGGTTTTGACTATAAAGTCACTTTTATTTAGATTTGTTTTGTTAGGCCTACATCTCAAGGGGTTTGAAAATCTTACCTGATTCCCTCCTTGTCTGTGACATGGATATAAAGTAACGGCTTTGTGTAAATCCTGTTTCCTAGCAGGACTATCTAAACACATGGCTCCACCACTATCAGCCAAATTTCGGACCTAAAATATAAAAAAAAACACTGTAAATATATTACAAACGCACAACGAATACAAATTTTTCATCTTCAATTTGATCAAATAAGAAATCCCTTAATCGTTGTCGTTAAAATTACTAAATGGTTTCGCATCGACGATTCGGCATTAAAAGTGACATTCGTATAAATCAAAAAAGAGTCCAATAAAAATTGCAAAAGAGGAGGAGGAGAGAAAAGCGATACTTAGTGATATTTTTTTGTTTGAGTATGAAAAATTGCTTGCAGAAACAATTTTGCATGACAGCCGATTTGCAAGGATAAAAAAACAAATCCCACCTCGCCAGATGCTACTGCATCGCCGGGAACAAATAATTCCGGATAAATATTCTTCAAATACCATTCGAATGACTTGCATTTTAATCGCTCTCTTAATTTTTTTCGATTCGTCACATCCCCATAATCGCCCTAGAAAAAAAAAATTTTTTTATAAAAAAAAAAATCACTATACGAAAAAAAAAAAAATATTACCAAATCATATCCAATTCTTTGATAATAATATTTTTTGTACTCATCAAGCCACACTTCAGCTAATCGAATTGAATTTCGTTTGAGCACGTTCACCCCGCTCCTCCATTTATACGGACTTCTTTTCCTAAATATATGTCCGACATGTGAGCACGGAATGATTTCCAAGGTCCCTCCGCACATCCACGTCTAAAATGGTAAATAGCAAATAGCAAATAGTAAATAATTGATTAATTAAAGAGAAAACTTGTGTGTTTGGCATGAGAATTGAAAAGCTAGGTTTTAAGTTGTCAGAGACTCAAGGTAAAACTAATAAACTAGCGGAGTCGGAATCAATACAAGATGATTTCGAGATAAACAGAAAAGCTTTTTTCGAATCAAACAAGAAAAAAAGTATTGGAACATTTTCAAGTAGATGACATTACAACGTACTTTGAAAGAGATTTCCAGATTTTCTCCTCCCCAAATATCAAATCCATCGTCATAAGTACCCAACTTTTCAAAGAACTCTCTATCAATAGAGAAAAGTCCTCCAGCCATGGTCGGTGACCTGGAAGTATTAAAGGGAATGTAAACAAGTGTTTTATTTATTAAGATTAGAATTAATAAGAATCAACGTCGAAATTGTCGTCAAACTTAATGACATTATATGGAAAACTCAGACAAGGACTCTAGAGAACTCGTGTTTGGCAGGAAAGACAGTTCATTAGTTGATGAGATGAAGCAGAATTGAATTTCATTTGTAATTTGAAGACAAATTACACCAGCTGTATTTGATTTCGTTCTGCGTAGATCTTTGAGGCAAGCACTCATGTTTGATACCATATTTCATGACATAAACGAGGCTGACAAATGAATAACAACATATCAGATAGGTTTTCTTTGGCAACAACAAAATGAGTACTTGCTGTCATTGCAGCTATAATTTCAGAACTGGGGACTCAATTGGTTTTGAGAGATCAAAATAAACGCAACGTTTTATTATTATTTTTTTCTTCTTTTGATTTTCATTGCAAAATAATTTGAGAACATTGCATAGATTATATTTAAGTTCTAATTATAATTGTAACTATATATAGTTTGCGGAAAATAAAAATTTATGTTTTATACCGTAACTTATAAATTATAAGTTAGATTTATAATTAACGTGGAATTTATAAGTTATAAGACATAAGTTTTGTTCTCCGCAAACTCTCAAAACTCGAATTAAATTTCATTTAAATTTATATCAAAATTTTAAATCCTAATGTAATATTCAATTTCCAAATACAGAAAAGTTGTCACATTACAAATTCATGATTTTTGACTAAGATAATTCCATGTTTCCTAATGTCAGTAAGGATATAAAAATGTCTTATATTAAATGCATTTCAACATCATTAATGAACATCCACGGCCATGTCACTCTTCCTTAAGATAAAACAGAAGGAAGTAAGTACTTATATACATCTTAACGTCCGGTTCTCAAGATATTTTTTATCCATTGGGTCCATTAGTCCTGACTTACCATACGGGATCCGAAGGATGATTACGTCTCTTCTTTTCGTGGTCGGGTATCGCGTGCCAGTTGAACTGTAAATTCCAGTCAAATCCCCCAACGTTCACACCCTCTGAGTTACGATAATGATATTCGAGTGTTTCATCGTCGATCACGTCGATGACAGGACACACAACCGTCGTTTTGTTCCTGGCTATCCTGTCCAGCAGGGGTTCTAGCCATCCTAATCAGGAAAATAAAAAATAAAAATTCAAAATTTATAACTTTTCCCTTATAAATGAAAAATTTCAACGCCAAGTGCAGTGAAATAATATCAACGTTAAAAAAAAAATTATTTCACCCATAGGAGCGATTTTTCATTTCAATTTTGACAAGAGCCGTAAAACGAATTAATGAGACTGGTTTTCAAAATAAAGTGAAAGTTTTACAGTTCACCAGAGTCTGATAAAATAAAATTTAATTTTTTCCCCTCTTTCAACCCAAATCCAACCACGCACGTGACCAAATTAATAGTTTTTAATTTAAACGCGCTTATTGCATTTTTATGTAAATTTGTAAATTTGAAGGAAAAAAATGGAAAAAAATGTAAGAAAAAGTTGACGTACCTTCCGTACACTCGCAATGCGAGTCCAAATAAGTAAGAACAGGTGCCGTGGCGTGTCTGGCGCCCATCAACCTCGCCCGTATCAGACCCTCTCTCTGCGGAGCTCTCACTATCTTCACCTTGGGATACTGAGCCATGTAATCATCCAAGTTTTGCTCCAAATGAGCTAGTTAATAAAAATGATACAAGCGCATTATTATAATATAATTCGGAGCGAAATCTTGTGGGATTACATTACAAGTTTTATGGGTGTGCTTTAAAGAATTAGAAATAAAAAGAAAATAAAGTGAAAAAAAAGTCACGAGGCCATCAGTACAAATATCGCGTGTAATAGAGAAAAAGAAAAAGCAAAATGATGTTTTAGCTGGCGTCATAACTATTACACAAAACACTTTTACGACTTTAAAGGGTTGTAAGTGTGAGATAAAATAAAATGGGAGGTGTGTGTGAAATTTTGTTTTTTTTGCAGTTTATGGGTGTTATTAAGGGGTCAGATAAGAGTTGTATTTGTGTTAAAGTGAGAGGAAAAGATTTATTTGTAATAACAAAAGGAGAATTATCATTAATCACAAAAGATTTGTCTAAATGATGTGACAAAAGACAGTGCTATGCATAATGATGGGTGCAGCAACAATTTATTGCACACAAAGTGTAATTACATAACTTTTGGAAATACAAGTTGGGAAATTTTCACTTAAACACCATCGTTAGTCCCATTCATCACTTGAGTGCATCGTTTATGAAAACGCATTCGCAAGTCGTTTGCATAAATTTTATGCCGTGGAAAGCCACAATTAATCCGCTGATGAGCGACGTGCTATCACCTCTGAATGTCCCCTGCGTTGCCTATTGTAAACCGCAAGCCGCATTTCGGGGAGTACGAATGAAAAAAATGCAAGTCTTGCAAGTCTACGAATTGTGAGCTAATTTCAAGTCCCCAAAATTTCCTTCCTAAACTTTTAATCCATCACTTGACTTTAGTAATTGCACTTTAAGAAATTGACAACGGCTTGGAAGGCAAACTGAATTAACCAGAATGCCTTAAAAGTCTAAAAGCTTGAACAATGAAGAAGTTTGAATTTTGTATTCAATTCCAAAATCTTTACCGGAGTCGAACCCTCCAATGGGAGTCGGGGACAACCAACAAAACAAAACCTAAGCGCAAAAGGAAAGAAAGCAAAGCAAAAGATAAGAAGGTTGTGGCTAAAAACCAACAAGAAAGAAGACGTATCATAACACGAGGTGAAGCACCTTGGGAAACCACGAGGAGTTGCAGAGTTTGATTTGTCGAGCATAAAATTTAAATCGTAGTCTCGCAGCGATATCAAAATACGAATTTTCATTCAATTGTTACTACGGATTTGCGCAGAGCTTAATGCAAATCGCATTAAACTTTTCATTACTTAATTCAGGTGCTAAGTATTCAAAGATCATGGATGAATTTATTCGAAAATTACCTAAGAGGATTTTATATTAAAAACCGGAGTTAACAGGTGCAAAGAGAATCGTACAATGCAGACAATAAAAGATACAAAGCAAAGCGAGCCGAGCTTGGAATTTAAAAGAAGACTAAAGAAAAAAAAAGGAAATAAAGTTGCCAAAAGCCCTCATTAAAACTTGCAAAGTAGAGAAGTAGAAAGTGCTGATGGATTAGCCGCATCTTTATGAGAATTCTAATGGCGAGGGTTTTTAGAAATTCATGCAGGTAAATTGTGCAATTCACATCTGGCGAATGTATGTAAAGCTGTGCAAATGCGCTTGCAAAGCATTGAAATTCGCGAGAGAAGAGCCGGAAATGAGTGGGCTCATTGTACAACTGCTTACATCGTATACCGTGAAAAAAGAAGAGCGCACAATTTATACCGTATTTCTTTCAACACTTCATTTTTCACTCGACTTATCGCTCCTCTGCCCCGAGCGCTAATTATTTCGATCCCGTACCTCTCGTTTGGCTCATTTACAGACAACTGCTGATGTGAATTGCTCCGACTTGGTGCACTCGATCCATCGACTCAGTCTGTTGCAGATATTGGCAATTCAAAGCAAATCAGCCGTCACCCAAATGCAGATTCCCACGCATCACCATCATCCCTGTTTGATGCACGGCCGTGCACGCCACATGATGGCATTTGCTGTGCACGCCACACTGACCAGGGGCACATTAACCAATAATTTATGTTCGCACACGTTGATGCTATGCCCTAGGACACATTTTACCAGATTACCTTTCATACCTTCCCACGCGCCGGTTGGAAGGGACCTATACTTAGGTCGATGCGAGGTTTTGGGCCAATGCAATTTGTCTTTGATTTTTGGGTGGGAGATGAAAGGCGTGCTTTAATTAGTGGTGAATTATTAATGGAGGTGTGCGATGTAAAATCTCTGATGTCTGGAAGGAGTAGAATGAGAACCTTGTTGAAATGGCGAGATAGCTTAGCGAGGGAAAAATTAGTGTTAAAGTGGGAAATAAATGAAGGGTGGGATGAAATGTGAAAGTTGTTGGTTTTTTTTTTTTTTTTTTTTTTTTCTTTTCTTCCTTTATTTTTTTTGAGTGAGTTCCCTGACGTTTTCAATATCTCTTCAAATGTTGTTGAAAGCTTTATGGAATTTACGAATGTTGAGTGTTCTTGTGAACTGGCCGCTCTGCTTTTATTGTTTAATATTTCAATTAGTTGATGTTTGGTTAGGCGTGTCCTCAAGCCTGAACCTCCAATAATTCATGGATACGTTTAACTTAAAGGTAAACTTTTTTTTTCAAGTTCTGAGATTCAAGAGAACGGAATGAATATTTAATAACTGAATTTTTACTACTTTTTTTTCGATGTGTGTCAATGATGTCAGCCATGTCACTAATCAACAGAAATCAAAGTCATAAAAGGGGGGAATAGAAGAAAAAAATTCCTTTTAACATAAACTTTAAAATTAAACCACAAACCACTTTAATTCTACCTCATCTCTTCACATAATTCCCCTTTGAATACACAGTACTCGCACAAATGCACAAGTTTAAGTGTTTGCTTCAACGTTGGAAACTTTGGAGAGAAAAGTCAAGTTTTGATTGGGTCAAAAGACAAATCAAAGATTGGAGTTGTGAATGGGAATAATTGTGAAACGAATAGGCAAACGCTTTAGTTTGTAAATGCAACTCGAGTTTAGTTTGTGCCCTCAACATTTGCTCTTCTCCAATAAACTCGAGTTGATATCATTTAAATGCAACCGATGGAGAAAAGTGGAACACACAAAAGCCATTAATGATCTTTCAATTCATGGTACAATGGCGACCCCACAAACGACGTAGTCTCGACCCCTAATGTAAACAGTGCGCCCATGAATTGCAGATGAATCCTCGGTCTGGCGTCCTCAATTACAGACACTGCTAAACTGGCAGCGTTTGGTTTGGTTGACATAGCTTTGCCGTGTAAATATTCATGAAGGAAGAAAGGCATTCGCAATAACAAATCATACCATGTTTTCAAATTGCACGCCGAAATTCGTTGAAAAATGTTATTGTGGGAAATAAATTTCAATTTTTAACTTGGTATCGTTTATTTTAAACGTGTGTCCAATTTCAGTGGGTTTGTAATTGCGGCTAAAAGTAGTTTTCAAATCTAATTTGCACAGTCTCTAAATTACTGCCGATGAATTGCTTTGCTTTTCCTGCGGGAAAATGAGAGAAAGCGATGAAGGCCCCAGTTCAACAAATCTGCAGTTTCATTAAAAGTAAAGTGAGAATAAATCAGAAAGAAAATTACGCATTATTTGAATAGCAAAGAGCACGAGATTTTGAGGAATTTAAACGCCCGTTTTACACCTTTTTTTTTTTTTTTTAATGCTTTCGACGTCTGTGTTAATAGTGATTTGAGTGCATCATTTTAAAGCGCATCGGCTAAATGTTGGGAAAAAGTGTTCGAGTGTAATTGAAATCCGATGCAATGCGAATTTGGATTCCTATAATTCTAAGCCTACAATTGGCAATTGTAGAGAGGAAAGATGGGATTCGTAATTACAAGTTTGCATGTTTTTTGAATTACCGAGAAATAAATTACGGTAAGCATTATCCAGCATGTTTTATTAATGAAGTAATTCCGTGTGAAACTGGCATTAAAGTGCTGGGATTGAAGTTTGAGGAATAATAAGCAATTTCTTTAAAAAGTTGTGAAATAAATGTACGAGCGATTATTATTATGGAATGGGTGTTTTTGGGTGAGGTTTAATTGGGAATGTTTAGATTTTTATAGTGTTTGAAGTTTCTTTTTGCTTGTAAAGCTGATAAAGATATTTTCTTGTGATTAAATTTAATCATTTGTAACCACTACTACTAAAAACTATATAATTTAATCATAAATACTTATTTTAACTAGAAAACCAGACTTTAAGCTGTTGTGAAGCTGTTTTTTGGACATAAAACGCCAGAACTCCTAATAAACGCAGTTGGAATTCGTTTTATACAATAATAAAAAAATAACATAAAATAAAAACACGTTAACGAGCAACATTAATTTTAATCTCCATAACTCGTTTTTCCTAACAAAACCCACCAAAAACCCCTCAAAACTCAACTCCAGTCACCAAAACCAGTCCAATTAACCCCACGTAACAACCACAAAACGACTTTTTCAACACAAACAACCCGTCTTTAATTCTACCTTCAACTCCCCACCATATAATTCCTGGATGAACTAATGTATAATGGGCACAACGAACAAGTAAATTACCCGCAATGATTCAACCAAACCTTCAACCTTGACCCAAAATACACCATACAATATTCATCATCCCGCAAACCTCCTAACACCCATTTCAAACCCAACGTCACGACCTTTTAATAATAAAAAAAAAATCTAAAAAAAAAAAAAAAAAAAAAAAAATCCCGTCCATTGAAATATGAACTCGACGCGTTAGTTCCTCCACCTTTGTAACAACACACCCTTTTGTGAACACAGTATTACAGCCATGCTAAACACCAGGCCCCTTCCCTTCCTGTCATCATCACACATCCTTTCTGCGGCTCAAGCCAATTGCATAGTGCAGAAAGCATTCAATTTCCCGTGTCATCTCGCGTCTCCATCTGCATTTAGAATGATGTCTCGGGCTTTGCTGCATCGCACGCACTCGGAACCGCCATGCCAATAAAGAAGCCATGTGTTTTTCCTCTCCAGGTTTCATTTACTCTATCTGATGAACCCCTTTTTCTTTTATCTCCTTTTTTTCCCTCTCCGAGCCCACTCAGAACTTAGCCACACCCGCTGCATACGAATAACTTCATCCCACACCCACAGATGTCGCTCGAGGCACAACTATAACATTTTGGGCACACCTATAAAAAACTATCACTTCAAGTGTATGGGATGGGGGAAAATCTTTTCGGTACACTCGCGTGAGGAAAAAGGTTTCTGCTGATGTCACATAAAAGTTGTAATAAAGCATTTGTAATGAATAAAAAAGAAAAAGACAGCTGTCACGATACATTTTTCACCGTCTTTTATTCAGTTTTTCCGTTTGCAGCGCGAGTTCAATGGAAAGAGGAAGGAAAATCGTTATTATTTCCGGAGTTCGTTATATCCTTGAAATTGTAATAGTTTTATAGCTTTATTGGTTTGAGAACGATGATGTGTCGGTTTTGGTGCGTTTTGTTTACGTTGTTGGAGGGGAGATGCGTTAGGATTGTTGTTTTAATCACGAGGTATGCGAGTGATTAAAATTGCATGTTAGGTTGCAGGTGTTTGTAAATTGCTAATAAAGTGAGGAATTAAGGGGATAGGGGAGCCATGTTGGCTTTTCAAATATAGGAACCAATGTTAACTTCCAAAATTACAGTTTATTCGTTTTCTTTTCTTGCGGACTTTTTTTTTTTTTTAAATTTACAAAATTCAACTTTTTCCAGTTTCGAATATCAGTTTTGCAAAACAGTTGATAACTCCGCAAAAAATAGAAAAAACAGAAACATTTCAAACACCATAAAAAGCAATACAGAATTCAAACTATTTTTCCTGTATTTAGGAATTAAATTAACATTGGTTCCTATGGGAAAAATAATTATCATGACAGCCCCCCCCAATCACCTTTACTGACATAAGATTACAGACTTCGATATTCCATATTATAGCGACTTGTAATTTGAAAAGTTTGTGCTTTTCAGCTTTAATCTTATCAAATGCTGAAATTTGTAGTTATGTAACAGGAAGTTTGGTTGCAAACAACTGCGTTTGATTAAAGCAAATATCGAAATCTATTTGGCTTTAGTAACATCAAAAATGCACGAATAGTAATCCCTTTGAGCTCATTTGTTTGTTGAGAAAAATGATGAATAAATTGAGATAAATCAACAAAATTTCGATAAATTTACAACTATTGGAGAAACATTCCAATTTGATTCATTTTGGCGAGATAATACTCGACCTTGTAATCAAATAAGAAAAATTATTTGTCCCAAGCGATTATATACAGCATTTGGTTTATTGAAGTATAAACTAAAAACAAGATGAAAACAGATGGTGCTTTTGTCTTTATATATCAATTTTAAAGATTTATACCCCTTCAAATCCAGGACTTCCTTCAAATCCATCATTCTTAAGTATCAATAATATTTTATAATAGATTTTAACCATTTATTAAACATAAAGCGCCTGTTTCCTTTAAATTTTCGCAAATTATCAATCAATTCACACAAAAAATCACCTGAATTTTTTTAAATACGTGTTTTCTTTACTTTGCGCGGAAAATTCGACGATAAGAGATGATAAATTTGTATAAATTAAATAATTGAAAAAAATGCTTTCTGTGAATACAAAACACTTTTTTTAAACCTTTTCTATTTCAATCCCCTGGGGATATTATCCATTTTTAAAAGGTTTAAGTTTAAATTTACAAAATACACACGCCAGCTGCCTGTAGGGCAAAATTTATTTTACGGTAAAAGATTAAAGACGACTTTAAATTTTTTTTTTTTTAAATTAAAAATTGAAGAAAAACACAAGGAAGTGTAAAAAAAACTCACCCATAGTCGAAGCATCATCCACCAATATGATTTCTTGGATAAGGGGGGATGGCGAACGATTGAGCACGCTGTGGACGGTGCGGAGGAGGACGCTCCAAGCTTCATTATGGAAGCAAATGATGACACTAGTGGCCGGTAAATTTGTCAAGTATTTGCCACTCTCTTTGCATCTGAAATTAATTTTTTTGAAAAAAATAATTAGTGGAAAATAATTTTTTTTCGCGCGCCGTTATTAATTTTATTCGCAAAAACGACAAAAAGGTGTTTTTAATTAAGTCTAAATTGATCAGTATTTTTTGAACGAGATTATAAAAAAGAGAGAATGTTTTTCGGAAAAAAAGTCATTTCATTTCCCACAAGAATAATATAATTTCTCTCCGCCTGTAGCGGCACTTACAATTTAATAACCTGTAATTTAGTAGAAATGAATGTCCCTCTTGTGTAATAAGGCACACATGAAATCTGTGGGTTTGATTCACTCGCTAAATCCAAACTCGGGGTTCAAATATTTAGAAAGAAAAATAGTAAAAAGAAAATAATCAAACTCAAGGCTGAGGTTGAAAAACCTTCACCTTTTTCGCACGGCGATGACTGCATCGGTTATGACTTGACTGAGTAAACAAAAATAAACGTTTTTTCTAACGTGGAAAACTACTAAAATGTTTTTTTTTTTTTTGCAAACAACTTGTGTCACCTTGAAGCCGATTTGTTAAATTCTTCATGGAAGGTATCGCTCAACCATAGTAATTCTTACCAATAGCAGGTTTGTTGAGTATCAGGAAGATTTTTCATTCTCCCTTGACATCTAACCCTCAATTTTCCTTTCAAGTTTAGATAACTCAGCTTTGAAAACATTTTCACAAATTATTTCATTCACTCGCATTAAAGCATGACTAATAAAAAAATAATTAAAAGATTTTTTGTGAGAAAAAATTTTTTTCATTAAAACCAACCTCGTTATAACGAGAAAAAAAATTTAAAAAAAAAACTAAAAACCTCTATAACGAAGTAACTGTGTTTTTTAAAATTCAGTTGAATAAAATTATAAAATATAATAATAGATTTTAAAAAATTAATATAAAATTCGCAGAGGAGATAAATTTTGTCAAACCTGCCACAATTACTTCCTTATTTCGAGCCAGATGTCCTCTCGCCGAAACATTAACAGCTCGGTTTAAAACCACCTTTATTACACGCGGCTATTTACTATTATAATACTATTTGATAGTCATAAACACTTCCTTTCTAGATAACCCTAATTTATACGTATAAAGACATATATTACAATTACAAGCTCGTAAATGACAAAATTAATTGCTACGACATTGTGTACACAGGAATTAAGGCGAAAATTAGAAAAAAAATCATTTCCTTTATAAAAAAAAAAAAAAAAAAAAAAAAAAAAAAAAATTTAAAACAAAATTTATAAAAGAACTGGGAGGTGTTGAGAAATGTTTCTTACTATACCCTCAAAGACTATTGACTGAGATGTCAAAGGGCAGAATTTTATGAGTCTATTTGGAATAGCCATAAAGTGTGGGGAGTTAGGTTCTGCTCTGGGTAGCAAAAGAGAGGGAGCAGAGCAGCAAAGTACACGCACACACATTGGCATCACTTGATGCAAACGATCTCGTCATTTGTTATTTTGACATAAAACAGCTCGAAACGCCAGCTCAGCCATTATCAGAAACGGCAAAGGCAATTCCGCGAGAGGGAAAGTGAGATTTACGTTGCGAATCACATCTGCAAACATTTGGTGTATATCAAATTGTGCGAGTGTACAAATTAAGCCTAAAAATGAAGGGAATTGCAGAGGTTACAATTTATCAATGTTAATGCGGAAATTTTCGATTAAAATGGTCTTGAAAAACTTTAATGACCAGTGAAAAGAATTTAGCTGGAAGATTTTCACAAATTGAAGATATTTTGAGTTTCTGCAACTTTTTCTAATCTTTTTTATAAAATTTATGCAATATTGCACATTTTCTACAAATTTCTGTGCAGATTTATCAGATTTAATTCAAATTATTGCAAAATCTTAAAAATACGAACGAGTAAATTTTTGCTAATTTTTCATTTTTTTTTAACTCACTTCATTCAACTCAGATTAAATACCCATCTGTTTTAAAACTTGAATTTAAAAAAAAAAATTCAAACTCGAGTCAAAATAGCTGACTTCCACTCTTAAAAAGATGTTATTTTAAATTTTTTAACAGTTTGATGACATTTTTTTAAAAAGAAAAGGAGAAAAGGGTGGAATAAAAATGTAAAAATAATATAAGCCTAATGTAGGCATTCAAAATCGTCTTATGTTATTGAATTGCCGAAAAATCCCTCTGGTGGAGATGGAGGAAAATAAAATGCACTTGCAACTCCATCAGGCGTGTTAACAAAGTACCAATTTTCACACCCTGCTGATCTGATAGAAGCGGAGAGACAAGAGAGGTATATTTGCACTTGAAATAGAATTGTGGGTAATTCAAACCTCCCACAATTTGCTTTCTATTTCAATTCGCCAAAAGTTAGAAATGCTAACATTATAAAACGAGGTTACATGCACTTCCATTTACACGTTTCAACAATACCGCAACACATTATCTCTCTTTTTTTAAAAAAATTCGACTTAAACTGTTTTAAAAAAATAGAAAAAAAAATTTACGTTTGATTTAATTTTTTAACAAGGCACAGTTCAAGTGATCATGACGCGTATTCCTTTTGCATATTAAGTGTGCCGCCTTTCTTTTAACGTCCTTTTATTCGTGCGTTTTCAACGTCCACCCATAACATCCGTCTGCCTTCTTTGAAAACATCCCAAGGTGACCAGGCATAATTTAATCACTATCAAAATGCTCGGTACGTGACATTTACAATTTTGCAGATTCAGCAAATATGAGGCTGTTTTTGGCATTAAGGGGTAGGGGATATAAAAAGATTGGAAAGGAAAGTTTGAATAGGTCTAGTATAGGTCGAACCTCGGTATTACGAACTCGTTTATAACGAATTTTGCATTTTAATGAATTTTTTTAAAAGTTTGGTTGGATTTACTAAAATTCATTGAATTTTGATTTTTTTTCTTCTTCAATTTTTCATCGAATGTTTTAAATGGAATTTTGGAATTTGAGTGAAAAATTCATTTCTTTTTCATTTCATTTCAGTTTTTTAATGAAATTCCATATCATATTATTTTCTTTCTTCAACTTTTTATTGAATTTTGTTGAAATTCTGCACTATTTTCAAGTTTTCACTGAATTTCCATCAAAGTTTTCAGTTTTTCTTTAAATATTATGTTATATTTGTATTAGACAAACGTTAGATTTCTATAAAAATTATAACTCTTATTTTTATAGAAATCTAACGTTTGTCCAATACAAATATTGACTCGATGGGGTTTTTAAATAAGGTGACAAGTTATTTCTAGAGTTTTATGGTTTAAATTTAGAATTTTCTCCAAACTCTCGATATTGCGAGCACATTTTTGTGGTTCTTCGAGTTCGTTATAACGAGGGTTCGTCCGTAAATAAATTCAGGTGGAAAAAAATTGTAATTCGAGGCCCAAAGGTCATAGATAAGTTGAAATTTAAAGAATAGGATCGTTTTCGAGTTTGGTTTTCGTGTCAGTGACATCATGAAAGTGAGACTCGAGAAGTTTCAAGTTGATGAAGGTCAAAGGAACATTAGGTGAATATAAGCTGTAATAAAATTAGCCAGTGCTTTGTAAAGTGGGTAGAGTTAATGCTAGGTTTGAGCCAGCGTAGGGAAATAAGGATTTTGCGGTGGCAGTTTGGTCGTTTGAATGTAAGGGCAGATTCTGGTTTGTGATTGCAGGGGTGATCTTAGTTTTAAGGGATAATGTCGAGATTAAATTTGAGCCGCAGTTAATGCAGATTTCACGGTGATTTGCGTTGGTGCAATGAAATTTTGTTTGAACTGAGGTTAATTCGGTGATTAAAGTTTGTATAATTTTTAATGGAGCTGTAACAGGCCTGAAGGGTGTTTTGGTAACTGTGTTATCTTGCTCATTACCCAGGTTGGAGATTTAAGTGATTTTTCGAGTAGAAATCACAGGGATGGGAAAATTTTTTTTTCTTAATTACTAAAAAATTGCCACTTTTAAAAACACACAAATTAAAAAAAAATTCTGTAAAAGGAACGATTTTCAAATCTCGAAAATTCCCATCATCATCTTAATTTTTCCCCCCATTATTTTCCCAAAATTGTTTCAATTTTTTCAAAAACTTCCAAAAGATAATTCTAAAAATCTCCTGAATCATTTTCCCAAAATCTCTCATTAACTTAATTGAAAAAAAAATAATTTAAAAACTCAAAAATTTAATTTTTTTTTAAAAATTCCCATCATTATCTATTTTTTCCCTTATTTTCACAAATTATTTCAAAATTCCCCCGAATCATCACAATTCCCCAAAATCCCCCTTTAACTTAATTGAAAAAAAAAAATCAAAACAAAAAGCGAAAACAGACACCGTTTTTTCCCCACTAACCCAACAAGGTCCATGAACCCATTTTTTTTCAAAAAGCAATTTGAAAATTGCCACACGAAACCTCGTACACGTTTACCATACACAACACAAATTACTTACTGAGGATCTCTGGGGTCGGGTAATTTCCTATGCACTGAGATCATGTCACTGGCATACTGATTGAACGCATTCTTCTGCCATCCTTCATCCACCACTTTTTTCAAGTTACCCGTCAAGTTCTTAGGCAACACCACGGGTCTCCCCATCTCCCCGGGCCCCTGCCCGGCGTTCGGGGCCACTAGAACCCCGGTGTCCTGCGCCTTTTCGGCCTCCTTCTGCCTCCTCTTCTCCTCCAACGGCGCACCTTCCTCGGCCACATCGAACGTGGCCCTCGCCGTCGTAACACCACCACCTGTCCTTTGCTCCAAATTTCTGTCCATTTGGGCTGCCGGCTCGATCCCGTTGAGTTCTTCGGCGAACCCGCCGTCTTTCTTCTCGACGATCAACTTGTCCTCGTGGTTGGCTTTGTCACTGAACCCAACGATGAGCACGAAGAGAAACCAAGCGGTCGGGAAGAGCAGGAGCACCTTAAAGATGAGGGAACGTCGACGAGATAAGAGCGCCATGGTGGATCGGGGGTCCAAAGGGGTTCTCGAACAGCCCACAGACTCAGGTGCATAGAGAGTTGGGCATTAAACCGCGTTTTTTACCTGTCGGAGGAAATGAGAGAAAAAATTAAGGTCGTGGTAACTACAAATGACAGAAAAATTCAGGAAAGGAAGGAGTTGTCGCAGTAATTCAGTTAGCAGAGCAAGAGCGGACGAATTAAGTGCAGTTTTAACTTCCGTCAACGTCAGAGTGGATGTGAGGTAAAGTGTATTACACACTTTATTTAAAAATGTAATAAAGGAGGACGGTTCTATTGAATTATGCATGTAAGACCTGACTGGAGTTTAAAATTTAAAAACTGGGAAAAATAAATATAAATGAGACGGAGGAAGGAATGAATGGTATTATTATAATCTTAATTCGGTTTTGCGCTTGGATTGATGACAAAAATCAAAATATTGTGTTTTTTAAGTTTCGAATTTCGTATATTGGATTTTTTTTCTAATGTTTACATTGGTTACTATGGGGAAAAAATTTAACATCACTTTAATACTGAAAATAATATTTTAAAATATTTATTTATTGCTGTTTTAAAATTCATGTAATTTATGTAATTTTCTCAAGATTTTTCCATCACTTTGACATTACCCGCCATTAACAATTTAATTTGCTCAAACGTTATTGAAAATTACTTTTATTAGGCAATATAAATGTACGTAAATTTAGTTAATAATTCATAAAATGTAACTTAATTCCATACAATTTTAAGAAGGAAAATTAATTGAAAACGCTAAAACTTCCAAAAACTTCAACTTAATAAGTCCACAAAACGATACACCTTGCGAAATGGCTTATGTCTTGTCATCTCGTAACACTAATCCTCAGAGATTAAAGTGTTATCTTCATTTTTAAAAAATCCAATTTCCTAAAAACTTACACAAAAACAATCAATTAAATAATTAAAAAGAGTTTAGCATAAAATTAGAAACTAATAAAACAATTAAAAATTTATTTTCTAATTACCTAAAAAATTAATTATACCCGGTAATGTATGATATAAATAATTCACTAATTTCCCCTTTCCCCTCATTTAAATCTCTCACTCAAGTAATTCACAGTAATAAACGACACACTTGAAAATTAATCAGCAACTGGGGAAGAGCACATATTACAAGATGATTAACATGGCATCTAGCGCATCGTGACACCTTTCACAACAACTTTATAATTAAAACCAACCATATCATCAACATAAAATACCATTATAATCTTGCTCATCACAATACACCTGAAAATAATCAACCAAAAAAAAAATAAACAAAACTCTTCCTCTTATCTAAAAACAGCAGCCGGTTTTTTTTTCTTTTTTTCAGCAATATGTCAAGGACCTGGAGATGACCCTAACCCAGTAAATAAATGTTATTTATGCCAGCAAAAATAGCGGGAAATTAAAAATATTCTGGCACGAGTTCAAATTTTAAGGTGATGGAGGATCCGCCATTTTTTTTTCATTTTTTTTTTTATAGGAACCAATGTTAACTTAATTCTTAAATATGTTCGACTGCATTTTGAATTTATCTGCCTTTTCTATGGGGAAAAATCCAAAATGGTGGGTCCCTTACGTCTTAATATTCAAACTCGAGTTTTTTTGCTTTTTTTTCGAGTGAGTTATTAACTTTTTTGGGTTATACTTTTCTTCCCGTGAGTCAGTAGACCTCATCTATTGTTTTATTCAATTTTCCTTAAAAGGGTAAAATTTTTTCCTGACATTTTTTATCCCTAATGTATATATGTTAGGGGAAAAAGTTAACGAAAAAATGTGATGGGAAAAAATTTCTCACATGTTTTTATTGTGTGCAAACTGCAAATCCTTGTGGGAGTTTTTTTTTTAACATTTTTTATTTTTTATTTTTTATTATGGTGATTCAATCTTGGTCTGGGAAAGAAAATTGGTAAAAACGAAAAGAAAAATCATAGTAAGGTGTGACAGGTGAGGTTTTCGAAGTGTTTATCCCTCGAAAGACACTCGACTAACAAAATCCAAAATAAGCGACGTTGGAGGAAATTTTCAGTTTTTTCAAAATTTTTTCAAATTTTTTCAAATTTTTAAAAAATAAATTGAGTTTTAATTGCTTTTATTCTTTCAGATGGGAAAAAAACAGTTGATGAGTTCTGGAATGTGTTGCAATTAAAAACATCAAAGCAGTTGGAATTCAGGACTATTTATATAACCGGTGAGCTCATTTAATTTTAATTTTTTTTTCCTGTACACGTGTACAAAGCTGACTTGTAAATGAGTCGCATGTGTGAATCGACCAATCACACAACACGTGTAGATATAACGATGTTTGTTTATGCTGGTTTTACAATTTTTAAATATTGCTATGTAAACACGAGTGCACAGCAGGAAATGCGTGGGATAGCTAAAGTATACAATATCGACGAACAAGGGAGTGGAATGTCACGAAACTGATTTAGTTGATTTTAAATTTAAGATGGTGCGGGGGTTTGATCAAAATAAATCATAAATGACCTGAATAGAAAATTTTTGTTTGTTTACTACTTTTTTTTCCTTTTTTTTTTAACTTTAAATTTTGGGTTTTGTCCTTCGAAATCTGAGAGAACTGCATTATTTAAGACATAAAAACGTTTGTTGAATTTTTGAGATTTAAAGGGATAACTGACCGAGAGCATTCGAAATTGTATTCTATAAAGACGTAGGGTCTTTGTGGGAGCAATAAATAATTGAAATAGTAAACTTTATTTTTACGTCCATTAAATAGCTCTTCAGTCAAACAGAAATTGTCAATAGGTTTACGAGAAAATCAAAACAAGACTTTTGCACAAATCCGATTAAACTTACAATGCAATCATTCAGTGAACTCAACTTCAACTTTGCAATCAAGAAAATAGCTTTTGTGTTATTCAGAATTTCAAAAAATTAAATTCAACTCCATTCCTTCACAAAAATCAGACTTTCAGTACAAAATAACAAAAAAAAAAAAAAAAAATCATTGACATCAATTTTCCCTGTCACTCACCTTAACTTTCCCAATTAATAAACCAACATTATAATAAATTTTCCAAATCAGTGAACTCGACCATTAAAAAAGTCATATAAATCTCATTATACAATGCAATTACAGTGCAACGCTTCATCTACAACAACACACGTTGCGACATGTGTAAAAAGGGTCTACAACCTTAGCACCCCAAGGACGTTCCTCAAGGACAAGGATGATGGTGGTAAGTAAAGTAGTGGTTAGCCGGATAACCCTATCATCCCTGCCAGAATGACAAACGATCCGGGTACCATCACCACCCAATTTCGCGTCTCCCACAGCACGAACCGTTCTTGTTCCATATATTAGTTTAGAAATATGAGGTTTTCTGACCAAAAGTTTACGAAAAAAAGAAAAAAAATTGAAGATTCTCTACCTCGTCGTCCTTCTTTGCCTCCTGGTACGTGTTGACCTTCAAACAAGTTCACACGAACCACGTTGAGGAATGCGATCAGAGGATGCTGCCAATTAATCTTTTAACCTTGTCTCAGTTGGGGGCGAGGAAGAAAGGGTTATTTGCTCGAATTCCGTAAAAGTTTGGGGGGCAATTATGTTGGGATGTCCACTCGATAGGGAGTTTGGTGGAATGTGGGTCAGTACAAGGATTTGGTCGGTTGGTGACGTCAGTTTGTTACGAGAAATCGCGAGAAATGTGAAAAGTGGAGGAAAAAATTGTTTATGTAATTCGTGTGGTGGGTATGGCAATAAATTGTTTTTCAAGGAAATTAATTAGACGTAATGGTGTTTTTACGGTATAGAATTGAAGGTTCTCACGAAGCGATTTGTTTTAGTTATCTTTCTTGGTATTGGGGAGTTTGATAAAAGTTTGTACGTAAATTTTGATAAATTGCTGTTGTCAACGAGGAGGTTTGATGAAGAAATCGATTTTGTGCGTGAGATTGATAAAAAGTCGATTTGAACGGAGTTTTGATAAAAAGACGATTTTGAATGGAAATTTCGGTAGAAGATGAATTTGAATGGAAATTTTGATAAAAGACGATTTTGAATGAAATGTTTTGACAAACGGCGATTCAAAATGAAAAATGTTTATAAACTGATGAAAAGTAGATTTCCAAAATAACATTTAACGATTCCATTACTAAAAAGTAAGTTAACTTACGAGACTTCAATTGCCCCCAATGAAACAACCATAAATCCTTCGCTAGTTTGTTTCACAAACCCCAACTTGTCCACCAAAAAGAGATTTGTGTCCTACGAGGAAAAAGGGAGTCATGTTTGTCTAAAACTGTCAAACTCAATTTCGCGCCTGCCATTCACATAAAAAGAAGATTTGAGCTGAAATACGAAAAATCGATTTTAGACTCAAAGTCAAATCGACGTAAATTTTTGATATTTTAAATGTGTGCAAAGTCGGAATAGTAAAAAAAAATTAAATTTTTATACCATTGGAAGCGTTTTATAAATAATTGACGACCACACCCAGTTGACTTTACGCAGTAAGAGGTAAATTTTGCGGATAACATATAATTAGAATGATGCAAATGAATTAATCTACGTTTGAACCTTGCCTCTGGTTTTCAATCAATTGGAAACAGGACACGGTTCGATTTACATGTAGGTTATACGATAGGCCTACTCATCAAATGTTTGGCAACAATTTTCTTGACGTAGAAAATTGAGGCTCGTGCTCGCAACTCTTATCAGTTGCTGGCTCTAAACAAACAGTTCGCTGGCTTGGCTTCATTTAAACAAGATAAATGGACTGAAGCTTTCACCTGAGTCCGAACTTTGGACGGTTCTTCACTTTTTATTATCAGTTAGCAGTAAATGGAGTTTATTATTTTTTAGAATTATAAAGTGGTCGGTTGGGGTGGTCGTTGATTTTTTTGTAAATTTTTACAGGTTTTGGGGGAATGGTTGGGAGTTTGGGGTTTTAGGGATGTTTTTCTGGGTGTGGGTGTGGGTGTGTGGAAATTTCCACACCCACACAACAAAAAGTGTAGAGGATTTTTGGTTTTTGTGGGTGGTTTTGGTTTTGTGGGTGTTTTAGTATTTGTTGGTATTTAGTTTTTTGGGGGGGTTTTGTACAATAATATTTGAGTAACTGATTATTGAACATTTATTGAATATTTGGGTTCAAAAATATGACTTTTAGGGGGTTTTCCGTACACCTAAGTCCAAAAATTGGTTTTTAAGGGTTTTTAAACGTTTATTTAAGGTATGGAGTATCTTGAGTTTGATTTATAAGAGATTTTTGATCTATTTAAACAAAAAAACTCGCAGTTCGAACTACAACTAAAACATTTCACGCAGGTGCTTTCTTAAGACAAAAAACATTACAACGTTAATTTCCCCGTCGAAGTGATGGGTTTCAGCTAGTAATACAGTAATTTTTATTTTTTATTTTTTTATTTTTCAACATTTTTGATAAATATTTTTCTTCCACCTGTTCTAGAATTCATCTAAGTATTTATGGCCTGTTAAATGTGATAGCTTGTCTCTTTGGCCCAATCCACTGTTTGTGATAAAAAGTTGTAAAAATGTAATAGCGGTTTGATCAGTGTTATTCATTTTTGGCCTTGAAGAAAACAGGTATGTAGTACTTCTAAGAAATGATGAAGACTTGGACTTGCACCTGCCCCAGGGAACAGATTCACAAAGCTTTCATAGCTTTTCTTTTGTTTTTTCTCTCTGAACCAACTAGAAAAGTTCAATATATTAAAAAAGTGGTTTTATAAGTTTTTTTTACTTTTTTAAATGAATAATCACAAATTCCCTCGAAGGCAATCAGATGGATTTTCGAGACTTTTAATATAAAAATCGAGAAAAAAAAATTAGAAATCCATTCAGATGCTTTAAATTGGAAATTTTCATTTTTTTGTGATTAAATTTTAAAATTAAAAACGAACAGACTACATTCATGGTCACCAGATTGAACCTGGTTAATCGGCATGAAAGAACGTGTGTACTGCAAACACAGCACATCCTGTTTGAATCCGAGCCAAAACAAGAGAGAAAAAACGAGATACCCAGAAGTCCACATAAAATCCCCGCACCCATCTGCAATCTTGAGATACTGACCATCTATCCACTGAAATCTCTCAATCCAATGAATGATACTCAGATTAAATAATAAGCCTAACCTAGAAAATACTAAAAAAGATCAAATTTCCTTCTATCTCCACCATCTAGGCCTAATTCCCATGTTTTTTTCATTGAAAAACCTAATTTTTCAATAAATTAATTAAACCAATGAAAAACACCACTTAAGTTAATCTGATTTAGTTTTAGTCGCATATAAATTTAACTTCACAATCAGCTGGACCTAAATTCGCTCTGTTTCTCAATCCAGTCATCTTTAAGCATCAACGAATTAATTCTAATTTTTTAATTAAATCACTGCATAGTATTAAATATAATTTCTTATTTATGTCTTATTAACATTAATTTTAACTTTTCTTTTTTATTCAAATTGTCGCGTGGCACGGAGTTTTAATCAATTTATAGTTCATTGTTTTATTAAATCTCTTCATATCGGATTAATTTCCTTTTCGGCTTATTTTATTTATTTATTCTTTTAATATTTTTATATTCATCTCAGCTTTCTAATGAACTGATGGATTACTTTTATTCCATTTTTTCACTGTGGAATAAACAATTTTTTAGGAAAAAAAATTTTTTTTTTTTTGTGCATAATTTAAAAAAAATCCATTTGGAGCGGAAAGAAATGGAAATTTGCAATTTGTGAAAAAATTGCAGAAGACGTAAATGAAGTATATTTGTTCATTGCTCAATGAAAAATGCAGTCTACTAACGAATTCCTTTTCAAGCCTAAACATGTGTCACTAGGGTTTTGTTGACATGCTTTTCGATCAACTAAACACAGCAGGAGTAGGATGGAAGAGACCGTCTGTTTAGCAGATGCTCGTCAGAAACACACCCCCTCTTTATTTTCTTCATTTTCATATCTTCTGATCAGAAGAAAATAGACAGAGGAGGTGGAAAACGCCCTTTAAACGCCAGAGAAACCAAGCAAGATTGAGTATAAAATTAAACTTAGATTGTGGACAAGCACGAGTGTCACTTGACATCGTTGAGGTGTAGCTGTACACTTTAACGCTATCAAGTTGTGCTGTACAGCTTAAACAAATAACTACCTCTATTATTAGAACGCCGCTTCCCAATTAAATATTCAGTCGACATTTTGGCTCGTGAAATCATTAAATGATCTTTAAAAATTAAAAAATGAAATTCAAATGAAGATCTGTCTAATTATGTTATTTGTTGTTTGTTATTTAAATTTTAAATATTAGATTTTCAAAAGTACATTAAGGTTATAGGGGACCCGCCATCTTGGATTTTGATTCTTTTGCAAATAATTGTTAACTGAAAAATCTAAAAAAAAATTGCAAAAACAGAAACATAGAACCCACAAATTGGAAATATTATTTATGCTTAATGTGCTTTACAGAAAAGCACAGTCTTTGTTCCATTAAGTGATCAGTGTCATAATTAATAGAAAAGCAGTAAATACTGATTTTTTGCTCCAAACAATGAAACCACAAAGCCTGTAAAATCTGTTTTGTAAACAAAAATCTTAACAATTTTTTATTACTGCAAGTTAATTAGGTGTGACACGGAATGGGTCCACAGGACAAGCAACTAAGGAACAAAAAAGTAGTAAATGAATGGTCAAAGGGAAAGGAATTCACCAATGACTTTAACAAAGTGTGCAAATCAATAGATGTGCCACTGCACACAACAGCAATGATTTTATTCTGCTCTAATAACCACAGACCCAAGTCCATCTTTTCTCAAGTGAGCCCAACTATTTCCCAAGACAGGATTAAGAAAAAATAACCTAAGAAAAATAGTTTCTAATTCACCCGTAATCACAATTATGTGCAGTTTCTTCAAACTATAAACTCTCACAATTGAATCACGCAATACTAAAGACAAACGTTTGAATTTTTTTTGAAAAGTTTTGAGAGCTTTATCAGTTTTAGGAAAGAACTCATTAAGCTTAATCAATGAAGACGTTTCAAAACGATTTTTTTTCCCTTTTCATGTATGTACTTTGCTAATTAGTTCCTTATTTTTCGTGCCTTTATAAAAATTTATGTGCAAAATGAAGATTGAGATGTAGGAAAGGAATTCATAAACCGAAGTTATTATCACAAAGGAATCCATTACTTCTTGTAATTGACAAATATTTAATTATTTTAATGAATCTCGCCATTAGTTTTTTTTTTGTCTTCGTCGCTCTTAGTAGCTGTAAAACGTTTTTAGTGTGTTGACATAACGAAAAAGATGTTAGTGAACCGCAAAGATCAAATGCTAATGAGGAACGCAAAGACTTGATTTAAAATTTCCAACAGCGAATAATTGAAGAGGCTTTTTTCGCAAGGTCAGCTAATAATATTATAGCTTTTCCTCTCCTTTTCTCCCTGTAAAATCGATGATCCAAGTGCAGACAAACGAAATTTCCTGACGCATCATCAAAACGTGTTGCCAGCACACAGCATAGGATAAAAATCAACTTTTCCTTTTTATTTTTATTTCAATTTTTTTTTAAGTTTAATTTTTTTTCAAATTTTTCACGACACAACATAAACAGTACATATGTAACATAAGTACTACGTGTGTATCAGATTTACAAAAATTTACAATAATTAAATTTGCTGTAAAGAACAAATGTACATTTACAGTACAAACAAACACTTTCCGGTAAATTTTGTAAAGTGTACTTTTACAAGCTTAAACAGAATGTGAATTTAATTATTTTAAATTTTTGTAAAACTGTTTTTTAAGTGTTTGAGCTTTGTAAATCTATTGGCTGTAGGATATAGGAATTAGGAAAATCTGCACTTAATAAAAAAGTGTACAGTCCTTTTTTGTAAATATGTACTACCATATGGTAGTACAAAATCCTTTTAATTTCCTTTCGAATCCTAAAACACATTTTCACGTGGGTTTTTGCTGTCCCTTAATCGCGATTGCGAAACAACTTTTTACTTTTTTATTGTGCAATTTTTTTTTTATTTTCCTACCAGCTTAATGAGGGTCGTTGACTTAGAATCAGGATTTAGACCCCTTCCATCGCCCTACCTCACTCCCGACTCATCTTCTCACAAGCAAAACACAATTCCCCACGGTGGTCACTCACGGAATGAATGCGAAAGGATCAATAGCCATCTGTCACATAGCAGGCCAGAGGGACCTGAACTCGATACGTTTCCCTTTACATTTTGCCATGTTTTCTCCATTTTTTAATGTCTTTGCATAAAAAATGGATAAAACGGATGAAATCGAGTGTGACAAAAGCAGGTTCTGGTGCATGTAAATTACATGTCCTGTCAAAATCTGGGCAATTGTACTCTGGGAATCGACGAAAAGTGGTTTATAGGATGTTATTTAATGCTTCATTAAATACGGGCTGGTGTTGCATTATTTTTTTTATGGTTAAAAAGGGTTATTGCATAACGTAGTAATTAAAGGAAAAGAAAAAACGGGAAAATGTTAAAAGCGAGAGTCCCAAGGACAATCAAAACAAACAGTAATAAGGAAATCAATAATTTTTTTGTGTTATTAAAAAAATGTTAAATAAAAACGTTGATCAATAAGTTGGAATAAAATTAATTAAATTCCTAAAAAAGATGAGATAGAATGCCAACATTGAATGGGAAACATAAACAATCTATCTTCAAGGCTTGTCATACTAGTTTGTCATGTGGGCCGATTGTATACTTGTGCCCCTAATCGGTCAGGTCAAACATACGACTACTAAAGTATAATTTTATAAAGGATTTAAAAAGCAGAAATTAAATTTTTAAAAATTTTTAAAAATTTAAAAAAAGTTTTGTTTAAAGAATTAAAGTGGAGTTTGCGATTAGTGAGTCAATCAACGCTCAACACCAAGTTTCCTTTTTCAGGGCGGTTTCCGCCAGTGAAATACTAGATAAGACAGGCAAGACAAAAATGTTGGCCTACCTTATCAAAACGGAAGAAACAGATGCTAAGTTGGGTGTACATAGTGGCCGAGAGAAATGAACCGGCACGAATCTATCTCGTGTCGCACATGCTACTAAAGTCAACACACTGAATGGATCGAATCGAACTATACCAACAACTGATCGTCAACTACCTGCTGGCTCGCTAGAGCTTCTCGTTACTGAAGAACAGCACACTGCACATGCGTTGGGGACGGCACAGTTCATTTCGAGTTAAAGGGGAAACGGAAACCTACTCTGTATTTAATTCTAGTACTTGATCACGTCATTTTTGAGCACTCGGGTGTGGAATTTGGGAGAAAGTGTGACGGATTTAAAGTTTTTGTTTGTTGCGTTGCGAAATGTGAGATGTTGAATAGATATAAATCGTTGAATACATGAAAGGGAATTCAAGTTTGGTTTTATGATTTTACGTGTTCCGGTACATATTTTTTTTTATGTGAGATGTTTTGATTTAATTTTATCGGATTTGTATCAGTTTGTAAAATGTTGAGCAATAGTTTTATATATCTGGATGAGATGATTAGGTTAGAGATAAATGATTATAAAGTTGCTGTGAAGACACTTTTTTTGTGTGTTCCAAATTCCAATTTTTACAGCTTTTTTATAAAAAAAAATTCTGGAAATGGGTAAAGGACAACAACTTCCGGTCTATTTAACTTTTCACTGTCATATGAAAATAAAAATGGGATATTTTTGAAATTTTTTTATTTTTTTATTTCTGAAAATTTTAAAAACTGGGATGTATTTTTAAAATTTTTTATTTATTTTTTAATATCGTAAATTTTTAATTTAATTTCAGTTTATCCTGATCGACATAATTATGGTGGTTTCCGGTTTCGTCATCGCCATTTTGAAGTTATGAAACAGCACATTTTCGCCATTTAATCTCAATTAATTTCATCATTTAATTACCTGTGATAAAAAGTAAGAACCTTGCAATTACAGCAGTAAATTTAATATCATAAAAGTGAGAGTTTGCTAACTTTATATCATTTATAGTTATAGCGCACGATAAGATCGATTGGAAAAACGGGGCGAGACGCAACCAGCAAAGTTTGGTTTGGTGGAACTGTTTGTCTAATTTGTGAGCAGCGCAGATTGCGATCAGCTGAGTATTCAGGGCTCGGAGAGAAGAGGAATTCCCGCTTGACCAAACATATAAAATGGCCTGATGTTTGCTCACAGATTTGCGATGTCGACAAAATTTATATCTAACGAAAACAACCGCATATTCGATCCTTCGAGTCTGAACTTTAACAACAACAAGAGCGATAAAAATAACGAAAAATAAGACACTTTTTTCCAACACCTTTAATTCGTGCTAAATACGGCCATTACCGAGAATAAGTGACAGATGCAGCTCCATTGAAGCATAGGAAAAGCTTTAGAAATTTTATTGTTTTCATATTTATGCACGCAATTCGTAGTTTCGACCCCCGCTCTCTAATTAAACTGATTCGTATAAGCGGAAATTACAACGACATTGCTCCATTCCACTTGACGAAACCATACGAATTGTTACCACTTCATAATAGGCCTCATTATTTTGCCTGATTTTCAAAGAGCCTGACACCGGGTCAATTCCGCCACACTGATTTGCCCAAGCAAAGCACCAAAGGGTTGCTTGGTCGTCGAGTTGAGTCGGGTTTGGTGTGCCGTTAATTAACAATGGGAAAGCAAACCGAACAGGGTTTCCATCACCACCTGCCGAGATTTGCTGAGTTCATTGTACCGTTACAATCCGATTGAAGGTGGAAAAGATTCATTTCCTCGTTGACTGAGTGTGAAAAATGAATGTGCAATTTGGCAACAAATTTCAGGGTAAGTTCGTGTTTTCATTTTTTTTCTTCTATTTTTTCTCTCTCTCTAATTAGTGCTGACACTTGGTTCGTGTTTAATATGATTTTCCAAGTCGGGGAATGTGTCAGAAAGGTTCAATTCAAAGTTTGCCATTGGTCATTGGAATTCTTCAGAGGGTTTTGGTATGTAGTTTGAATATCCAAGAGGCAGGGGCCCGGACCTTGACGTTAAAAGTCAAGAATTTCCCCTCCGAGGCCCAAAATATCAAAATCAAAATTTGGACTGCCATTTCCCTTATAGATCAAAGCAAAAGAGGCTTGAAATAAGTTTGTACGCGCATGCGCTTTTATTCTATTTTGAGTATCAGTAGAAAAGTCGAAAATGAGTTACCCTACAAGAAAATGCACTTCTCCTTTACAAGCGTGCACTTTTAGACCCACTAACCCATTTAATACGCAGATTTGGTTAAAGCGCAGATGTCTTTTCCCAAATAAGTTTTAATCTTCAGAAATGCAATAATAATGCTCGTGGAAAAATCGTGGGATTTTTAAAATAGATCAGAAAGGACATAAACTGAAGAAAAAACTCTGGTTAAGAATTTTTTTCTTCGAGTGGGTGTGTGTAGGGTTTATGTTGCTTACTATTTCATAGGTAAGATTCTGTGAACATGGGATGCTGGCAGCAGGTGTTATTCATGCTTTCAACTCAAGTGTAGCAGAAAAGTGTGTAACTATAAAAAGGAACAAACATAAATAAGAGTCGGTCGGGGTGGAGAGACTGAAAAACAAGAGTTTGTTTAAACCAAACAGCCCCACTTGTTCTCACACAGGAATAAATCGATCCTCACCCTACTTCTACCCATCAGCTTTCTTTCAAACGCTTATTATCAAGTGTTTGTTTTTCCAAGTTTTACTACTGGCTTTAACCTTTTTTTATGTTTTTTTTTAAAACATGGTCACTGATTTCGCAATGTAAATATACCCTCCACTCGTAACAACATATAATTTCATTTAATTATACTATAAATTAACTGTCTCCATGACAACTATTGCAAGAAAAATCAGATTTACAGAAATTTACTGTAATTAAATTTATTTTAAAATATATTTAAATAATTTAACATTTCGATGTTAATCACTGATCGATATTGAAATGTTTATTTTACAACATAGATTTGTTGAGTCAATGTTTTAAATGTCATTTTATAAAACAATATTCAACATTAAATGTTGGTTCAATGTTGAATGAACGTTGAATCTACTGCAATGTCATAACGTTCAATCTAGATATTTTTTTTTATTGTTTATATGACAATATTTATTTAACATTTTTTAAATAATGTTAAATCAATATTGTATAAATATTATTTTAACATTAAATGTTGGAATAATTTTTTTTTTTATATAATGAAAGTTTAATGTTGTTGTTTCTATATTTTTTTATGTTGTGTGAATAACGTTGAATCAACTTTTGCTGTTTACTGTGACTTTACAATACACCGGAAAGCATAAATATTTTCTAACAAATTTAATTATTGCAAAATTTTCTAAATCCGATTTTTCCTGCAGTGAACTAAACTGACAACACATTTTTGAGACTTAAAATTCGTCGCATGACACCATTTCAGCGACTTAAAAGGACTTTTTAAGATTAAATGCGATCTATATACATTTTTCAAGCTTCTTAAAAAGTAGTTTGACCTTTTTGAGACTGTTTTTCGGTTGGTTCATCCTAAAAACAGCGAGGAAATGTGGTATATCATCCATATGGTGTGCGGTCATGGGTTAAAGTTCTGTGGTGGTGGTGGGAGATTCCGAGACGCGTCTTCTCCCTTTCCTTGACAGATGTCTCACTTCAAGTTGTCAAAGAAACAAACATATTTCAAGTGGAGTGCTCCGTGTGTGGTAGACTGTTAATTGCTAATAAGAGCCGATGGAGTAGAACGGTTTGTAACATTGACTGAGAGGTATTTCACTTAGAGATTTGACTTCGGAGTTGACTTAATGGAAGTGCCGTTTATCTTGAGTACGTGTAAATGCAACTTCAAGTTTTAAACGTGTCTTCTCTCTCTATATCCGCTAATGGACCAATTTTGGTGTCGAGTCGCAACCGACTTTAATGATTTGATTAAAAATGAGTAGTTAGGAAAGCAATTTTTCAAAACACCGCAAATGACAGACAAGACATCAAATTTCTTTGATGAAGAATTTATTTTATTAAGTTACTTAATCCAATATTTTTTTTTTTCCTTGAAAAAATTTTGAAAATAGCGTATAGGAAATTGAAGTTGTGGCTGCTCAATTAATTAATTGAATTTGGTTGATTAATTCACGAAAACTGGTTTTTTTTTTAAGGATTTAAGTCAAAAAATCAAGTTTTGATATTTTTAAATTTTTATTTCAATATTTTCTTTGATTTTTCCTCGTTTAAAGCTGTCAACGAATCAAAACTACTTTTAACCCAGAATTTTTAAAATTCTAAATTCCGTATTTAAATTCAGTACAAAATAACCAGTTTTTATGATTCAGTTGAATTTGATGAAAACTCATTGCGTTATTGAAAAATTAGAGATTTTAATATTTTTTCCACAATTTACAACATTTTCCTCAACTATGACGTGAATCATTGGTCTTTTGAGATTATTTCCTCCCTTTTATCATTTTTCTTGGAAAACGCAAACGCTTTCGTCACTTGTTTTAATTTTATCATTCGAAACACGTTGAAACGGTCCATCCGAAGCGATGTAATCTTATGTCATTGTTAAGTAGCAGGTTCATAAATTTGTGTCTAGTCTTTTCGTACAATCGTTTGTTTTCTAGGCAACTGTCACGAAATGCTATCATTTTGGCATGCAGTGGATGTAGCAAAAATGATGATGCATGATATTGGTTTTGCCTGTATTATCCAAATTTTTGTGGAACGTATCATTTTTTCCTTCAATAGTTATGAATAATGGATGTTTAACCTTAAAAAATTCAATTTTCCAATTCTTTGTTATTCTATTTATAATCTAGAAGAAAAAAATATGAATTTTTATGTTGGTCACGGTTAAAGATTTCTAGGATGACACGTTTTTTTGTTTTGTTTGTTTAATGAAGGAAAGTTGTTTAAATTCCATTTTGCTTATAGATTTTTAATTTAGATCGAAAACAACCTTCCAGGAAAAAATTTATTGGTGTTTGATGTTCTGTTTTTGAATGAGGATTTGAGGAAGGAAAACAATTTAGGGCTTTATGATCAAACAAAACAAGAAAAAATAAAAGAAAACATCAAACTTTTCATCGCACATTAACCTACATACCTCGGGGTTTATTTCATTCCTACTTTTAGCTCCGTTTGTGAAAAATTCGCAAAAACTTGATTCATGCGCGCGAGGTCAAAACGTCTAGAACTTTATGCTCAAGTGTCCTTCCGGATTCCACGTGACGGGCCTGAACGAGGTCAGGACGTGAGCAACGAGCCAATCAAGTACACGAGATGCAATCGTGGTTAATTAACCCGATAAGGAAGACTTTAGGGCGATGAATAAAAATTTAATTTAAGCGCAAATATCATCTGCGTAGGTCATCCGTGGTATAAAGTTTGATGTTATCTTTGCTGTTCGTCTTGTCGCGTCAGCTGATTTCTCAACTGCACTCGCAACTCCTTTTGTAAACAGGTGATGATGACATCAATTATCTACGTGTGTGCACTCGCTCGCACCTGCGTCTTATATTTCTTTGAAGTTGTACGTTACACTGCTAGATCAACACCTGAGTAAACTGTGCGAGAAGCGCGTTAATTTCGAAATTTTAAGAATTTAAGGAGATAAAATTGGCACATTCGGGTTAAAGGGAAACGGGATTTAGAATTAATGTCGTAATTTTGTTTGAGTTTCAGTTTGTGTCCAAGTTATTTCTTATTTATTCACTTTCTGAATTTAGAATTTTCTGTCAATTTGCTGACTTTTGACGTATTTCTCGAGACATTCACTGATTACGGTTGTCAAGGTTTGAAATTGACATTTTTCTGTGTAAACAAACATTTTGAAATCTAGAAATCAAATATAAAATAACATGGCAACTTCAATACCAAAATTTTAAAACTTCAAATCAACAACCATTCATGCATCCTTTCCAATTGTAAAAAAAAATTTCCTCCAAACTAATGAGATCCAGTAATTAAAATGCGGTTACAGCAATTAAAAACGGGACAAAAGATGTATGATTCGAGATTTCGATTCAATTTTGTTTCTCACGCTCGAACGCGTACTTACGTTATAATTTCCATCAAAACGCATCCTCGATTTCAACTATTATATTGATGCATAATGTGTGAAAGTTTAGAAGCGGGAGTGAACCGAGTGAAACGAGTGCTGATGTGACCCACTTGGGTTTTAGGGTCAGCGATGTATACTGTCCTCGTTAAAAAACCTATACTTCTACCTGCGCTCTTCGTGCTTCTTTTGGCGGGAAAAGAGGAGGGTTCTCACGCTCGCACGCGTGCTTTGCGGATCGATAGAGACTCGGGGGGTGGGTGATTCATGCCCGTACAACAGGTGAGGAGGCGACGCAATCGATAAGAGTAAAGAAGGTGAAAAACAAGGTCTTACCTTTGTTCAGCGGATGGGTTTGGGACAGCGCATCACGATATAGAGTTACGAGTTGAGAGACACGTTTTCTTTGCCCAGCTCTCGCACTGTCTGTTCACACAGTGCTTTTGCAACCGGTAGGTGCGCAGTCGAAGAGGAATTGGATAAGGAGCGCGCCGAAAGTTTGTTTTTGACTCGAGTGAGTTTTGTCGTGATTTAAGATGCTACGTTTGTGAAAAAGAAAAAATTCTAAAATTGGATCAGTTGTATGCAAACAACTTTTTTTGGGGGGGAGTTCAAATGTAGGAAATTGAACTTTATTCTAGGCCTATGGAGTAATTTTTTTTTAATTTTTTCGGGAAAATAACCGGTTTTATCTTCGCAAATGTGTGTGAACTATGTAAATTGAATGTGGAGAAATGAAAAAATGTCATGATCGTACATCATGTGCATTTGAGTACACGTAATTACGATTAAATTATAAGAAAAACAGTGAGTGGGTGGATTGTAGGGGTTTGGAAGAAAATTTCTTTTCGTTGGAATGTATAGAAATATGGGAAAAATTGTTTTCGTGCTGTATAATTTACTTGCCATCACCTTAGAAAATTCCTTTGAGTTATATCATTGCTGTGACACATAGCAATCTCATATTGATTTGAATATATTTAACTTTTTTCAAAGAAAAAAATATTTTTCAATTTTATCTTTTCGCGATAAATACAATAGCAAAATGATTTGAATTAAATACAATTTGAATTTAAAATAATTAATTTAAAAAAACTTTTTTCAAAGAAAGAAAAAAATATTTTTCAATTTTATCTTTTCGCGATTAAATACAATAGCAAAATGATTTGAATTAAATACAATTTGAATTAAAAATAATTAATTTTTTTTAAAAAAATTTTTCTAATCGAAATCGTTTGCCACGAATTACGAAAGACAAAAGTAATTTTTCCGTTCGACGTAGCAAATCCATTGTGACTTTTTTCACGTAGCGCATGTATTGTCTTGAGTGGAGCACGAAATTAATTACGCTTTGCTTATTCTTTATTGAACCCATCTCAATCTAATTCCAATCGGAGTCGGCAGAGGTCGTTCTGGGGTTTGAAGTTATAATAACGATCACTTCAACATTCCTCCCTTCCACTAAATTACAACGGTCGTAAAAGAGCAAAAATAAAAGAAAACTTTGAACCAAACGAAATTCTACAATAGAAAATAAAAAGAAAGTTCACGGACGACTTTGTTGAAAACTCCGCCCGAAGTCGCCTTCCCCGCAACACCGTCGTTGCTCAGAACTTAAAAGTTGATGCATTTAAATCTTTTGGGATAAGAAAATGTATAAAAGAGATAAAAAGGAAGAGGGAAAAGTTCTTTTTTTCCCTTAGGTACACGAGGTACGCTGTTTTATATCCGTTTTTAAGCGCAGGAGCTTGGTCTTCATTTCCACATCAGTAAACATGAGGTCCCAACAGGGCTATTTTGAGGGTCGCCTCAGATGAAGGAAGGTGGAGAAACTTGCCACACCTGCGGTGACAATAATGGCTGTCGAGGGCAGGTCATTACGATCCAAGACCCCGGCTGATGGATGAGCGAGAACCGATCACGAAGCGAAATTCATCGAGTGGAAAAGCGACAGCTGTTGGCGTAGACGGAGTTGACCCTTCACCAAACCTATTGGGAATGTAGGGATGAAAGGATCTACTTCACCTTTTCCTTGGGAAGTTTAAGTCTTTTAAGCTTTTTCTAATCGGATCTGTTTGCTTGCATGACTTGATTAGGTCCCATTTTTCTGTTTTTCTAACGATTTGATTTTTGAAAATTTTTTAAAAATTTTTTAAAAATTTATTTTTAAATATTTTTTTTTCAAAAAAAAAATTAAGTTTTTTTCTTCTTCTTTGTGGTTGGGTTTTTTCAAAGGAAAGTTTATTTTGGAGATATGTGCACCCATCAAATTCAAAGAAGTCCACGTTTCCTTTGAGGCTTTCTTTATCGGTGCGTTGGAAGTCACGATTGGTTGAACTGAATTTCAAACGACACGTGCTGCCCAGGATAAGGATCGGACTATTTTTGAGGGTGATGGCAAGTCATCCTAGTTTGGTTTCCATTCAAAATGAGGGTGGTTGACTGCCTTGAACATTCACCCGAGCACGTAAGAGATGTGTGTTGACAAGAGGGTACAAACAGCTTTCAATAAGGTTCAAATATATAAAGTGTAGACATGTGTCAAATAGATTTTAGTTTCTTTTTTTTTAACTATACGGTTGTCCACAAAAATACAACCCATCAGTTTTGTCAACTTTAAGAAAAACGTGGTTTAATTTTTAAAATTACAAAATAAATACGAAATGTATTGACTCAATAGGAAAACGTCAAAAACAAGTAAATTATGTATCTTTTTGCTAAGTTTTAGTAGGAAAACAATTTGTTCTGACTGCATTCTCCAAGGCAAAGTCGTTTTGATTATGTTTTGAAATAACACAAGACGGAATTACTCGCAGCGTTTAAATATGCAATTTTTCTTTCAACATTTTACACAAAATATCATCCGCAAGGCGCACGATTAAATGGTTGCAGTTTGTTTAAGAGCTATAAAAATGTTGTTCTCGCTGATATATAAATAATCTATTAGTCCAAAACTCGTGCATTTATTAATTTTATGGCGGTAGTTTGTGGAAAAGATCCTTTAGTAATAAACGTCGCAAGATTAGGGAATCAAACTCGAGATGCTTCCGGCTGCTCAAGGAGGAACCGATGGCTTAGCGAGTGTATTGCTTATACATTAGATTATGAAATATTCATGGATAGCAATTACTTATCCACAACACTGTTTTTACAACCCGAAGCAGTTTTCCTTTTTAATAGTAAAGGCTCATGAATGGGGATTGGATTTTTACATTAAATTTCTCATATTGAAAAATGTAATTGCAGCGAATAAAAAAAAAATAATATCATTATATATACCGTATATAAATAAAATAGGGGGATATAATGGATTTTATGGTAAGATAAATACTAAGGAAATTTATTGACGAATTCATTAAGATTAACTTAATAGTCTCGTATTATTGATGTATTCATTAATATATAATCGTTTTTGTGTTATTGATAGCGTATTTATTATTTTTTACTCGAGAAAAGTTAAGTGTGGGGTAATTACTGTGGAGTAATGACTTATTGATCACTGTTTTATTACAGTAACACCGTAGTAAACAATCAGGAAACGGATTTTATTTATTTTTGGGAGATATAAGAGGCAGGGATAGAGAAATAAAAAAATTATTAAAAAAAAGAATGATGCCATGGTGTTGCTTTACGTTACTTACAAGTCTCTTCGTGGACGTAACTTACGTGCAATGCGGGTCGAAAAGGTGGGCCGCGCATCTCGAGGGAGAATGGGTTAAATCGAGCGTGTCGACGCCTTAGACAGGTGAGAGCCACCTCTTGACACCCATCCATCAGAAAATAGCAGACGGTAAAATAGAAAGAAAAGTTTTGTTACTCCATCTCCACTTGATCTTTGGGGAATTTGTTGAAGCGCTGTGTTGTTTGTGGAGAACGGATCACGCACGTGACAATTTCTCCTATAACTCTCTATACCTCCCTTTGTATCGATTGTTCTCAACTGTAGTTAAGCGAATCACAATGCAATCGATAGAGAAATGAAGCGGGTAAATGGTTTGGAAAGTCTTGTTAAGCTATTTGTGAGTAAGAGAATTTTTTTTAAAAAAATGTTTTATTTAATTTTTTTTTTTTTTTTTTGGGGAGGGGGGGGGGGGGGGGGAAATAAAAAAATCTTGTTAAGGTGTTTGATGTTTGAAAAGAGATTTTTTTGTGTGTGGAAATTTTGGTTTTTTATTTTTATTTATTTTTGTGGTAAGTAGAAAAAAATTTTATATCTCGATCTTTTTCTTTTGATTGTTGCTTTTGTAAATAATGCGGATATCTTTACATAAACAAATGTTTGCATAATGGTCGTGGAAGGCTTCAGGAAAAGTTGCAATACTTTGATCTCGGTTTCCGAGTTTGAAAGACAAACATCACGTCTCGCTCAAAGTGATTTGCAATTGATTTTACCTTAGTATAATCACCGAGATGAGTTGTTTACGCTTGTTGCTGTTTGTATTAAAGTATAGCAGTGCGACGAATTTTTTGAAGTTATTTTTGAAAAATTCATTGCTCTCTAATGCAATTCCTTTATGGAGACTGTGTAAACAATTGCTGCAGCTAAGCTCGGGGGCGGCCATCTAAATAAAGCAGTGCTTTTAAAGAGATTAGAAGTATTATTTTGCGTGTTAGAAATGGTGTTATTTTTTTAGAAAAGAAAAATTTTAAGGGATACTGTTTTTTTTTATAATACTGAAAAGTAAATTCCATTTTAAGTCACGCGTCATTACTGAACAGCTTTTAAGTTCAAAGATATTTAACCAAAATGTTCATCTACTTGCGGCTTTTGTCCTGAAATCATTTCATTCAGTGGAGAGTAAAGAGCTATTCTCAGGAATTCGGGTAAATTGTTTTCTTTATTGATGGAATTTATGTATACAACGGCATTGGTATTGCTAGGACTGTTTTGCACATACCAACAAAAGAATATTAATTGAAATAATTAACCGAAAATTTTAATCTTTTATTTTATGTATTGTTAATACAGGAATTTTTCCATTAAATTTCGAACAACAACAGACGAAATCAGTCAGTTTATTTGAAGTATGGATGTCTGAGTGTCTCGAACTTTGGTATTTTGAAATTGAATTTTTAGAAAAATATTTCGACGAATTGAAAATATTTACAGAAACGAATTCCAAATGCGAGCTCTTCTGGAGAAATTAGCGGGCCATTGTACAGAAATTGGAAAATATGATTAGAAATTGGTCGGATCGATTTTTCTCAACTTTCCCGGATCAATACAACAAGGCGTCTAAGTTGATTAATCGATTTTCTACTCGATTTAATTTAATCCCCTCAATTTAATAGAATTGCATGTTTGTTCTATTCCAATGAGATTTCGAGGATTAGTCGAGTCTAAGTATCGAAGCAGCGACTCCCGTGCTACGCAGGAAGGAACTTGTTAAACGAAGGAACGGCAAACAGCAGAGTGAGTGGACTTTGTAAAGAGACGACCCCCGAGAGGACCCGCACGAGGGAAATGTCGAGTGATGAATGGTGTGTCCGCCACATATCTCTCCACGAGGGAGGATGCAGAATGCGAATTAATGCGTCCCACAAGAGTGCAAGAGACCTCTCATTTGCATGCATAATTGGCCCCGAGCAAGTGCCTTGCACTTTGTCACTTCCTTCGCGTTAAGAAACTGGCTTATGGATATATTTATGCTTCCCTCGAGAAACTTAACAAATATTCAAATAACGGGTATACGGTGTATACATAATATAACGTATTTATAAAGTTTTGTTTTCCTTTAAATTCCTGTCTTGTCTTTGGTTTGCATCTGACTGCGTTGATGGTTAATGTATTTTGATGTCAAAGGAAACAAGAGTGAACGAGTTGTTAATTGCATTAGTGTGTTCTTCTTTTTTTCTTATCGCCTGTGATAAATGAAGAGGCGGTTGCTTACTGCTGTGGATTGATGGGGAAATAAGTTAAGTTTCAAAGCTTAGTTTAGTTTTTAAAGCCTTTAGGAGTAATTTATTTAATAATTTTTTATGTTTTTAGTTGGTGTCAAAGTTGGAGGGGGTTTGAATGAAAATTTCATGGAGATGCTCAGCTGATTTAGAGTTTTGACAGCTAAAGTTTTTGTTTTTTACCTGTGAGATGTGCAGGAAAGGTAGATTAAATTTGCAGTGTTTACCAACCGATGATATGATAGCATTTAAATTTAAAATGTTTTTGTCATTGTGAAATTTTCTTTTTAATTGATTAATAATTGTTTTGATCAAGAAAGTGCATCAGAGGCTGTTGGGTTATTGTACACTGTATTTAGGTTTTTGTATTTCACTGTTATCTGGGTATAGTTGCTTCTTTGAATACAAAACGAATTAACTGTGTGGAAAATTTTTTTCCAGTTTTTTTTTCTAACGTGCAATGGTTAATCTTCCATAACATGGAAGAAAGCTTGCATTAAATTGCTCAATTTCTTAGGTTTTGGCAATAAAGTGACCTTTTTTTGCAGTAAAACCTTACGAAACTTTAAAAACTCAACCAAAAACATTTATCTAAGAAATGAAAACACTGTTCTTGGAACTTCGAAAACAATTGTTCTTAGCAAAATACTGTATGAAATTTTAAAAACTAAGAACAATTGTTTTCTAAGTTCCAAGTACAGTGTTTTGAGTTCTTAGATAAATGTTTTGGTTGATTTTTTTTTTTTTTTTTTAAATATTGTTTTGAATAATTAAGTTTGTTTTTAAAGTTATAGAAGCATTGAAATCATTGATCTAGAAATATATTTCTTCTAGTTTATTCAAAAACGTTAGTATAAATTTTTAAATTCGACCATCTTAAACTGAAAAAGTGATGAAAAAATATGAAAACAATTGAATTGAATCATGCACCTTGAATTTATCTAAGGAGACATTAATTAATCAATTACAGGAATAATAAAAAGAAAGAAAAATGTCTTTACCAGCTGCTATTAATAAATTCATTTCTCCTAAGCTTTAATTTGAATTTGTTTTATGATGGAATTAATTAATCTTTTATTTTAAAATTTTAAATTTAAATTGTTCATTCAAATGGAAGGAAATACTTATAACAAAAGAATACAAAAATGATTTTTTTTTTATTTTTAAAGTTGTTGATGTATGATTATTCCCTTAATTGCATAGCCATTGTCTTGTGCTGGTAGTGAGAAAGATCAATGTATATAATGCACATGACAATAACCTTAATTATGTGTAGTGTTAAGGTCTGTTTGGAAATTGAACTTGACAAAAGACCATAGAGTCTGACAAGAGGCTTTCATTTCTGTCACAACTTGTATCCAAAGTGCATTATTAATAACAAACTGACATAGATCTATGGTGGTCTCTTTATGGTGGAAAAAATAAAAAGAATAGGAATAAAAGATCAATATCAAGTTTCTAGTGGAGTTCAGAGATGGTTAAGAGTTGCAAAGGACAGGTATGGCCTCTGGGAGGATGGGAGTTTTGAAATTACAAAAAAAATTGTAGAATATTTGGAAAATCAATAATGAAATACAGAAATTGTGCAAAGAATGTGAAAAATTTGTTTAAAAATACAGAAAATTTGAAAATTTGAAAACAATTTGAAAAAAATGTAAAAATTTGAAGAAAAAAAAAGTTGTGAAAAAAATGAACAATTTGAAAATTTGCATAAATCTATAATAAGAGGGGAAAGAAAAAATAAACAAAAACATTGAAAATTTTCAGAAAATGAGCAATTCAGCAAAAATGCAAAAATAGATATAAATCTACAAAAAATCACAACAAAACAGTATAAAAATTTGCATACAAATAAGAAAAACGTCAGCCAAACTTAAAAACAAAAACAAAAAAAACATCATTAATCAACGTAAAAAGAAGCCGAAATTATATTTTTTAAAAGTTTAAATTATTATTTATAAAATATAGTAAGTGGGGTGTTAAAATATTCATGGATAGAATAAAATTAAATTTAAAAATTAAAGTGGAATGCGCCCTTAATAAAAAGGTTGCAATCAATTAACAGATTTACCTTTTGAATGTGTATGTTGGAGAAAACAAGCAATTAGGTTTAATTGCTTTTTCTTCACTCCCTCGGCATTTTTTAATACTGCAGGCCCTTAATTAAGTTTGGTCTCAACCCAGCTCAGTTTTGTGCATTTAAAACATAAATTCTAGTTGATGAACTCAAGTGTTAACGCAACAGGCTTTTATTTATTTATTTTTTAAATTGCGAGCGAAGAAATGTGAAAAAAATGAGGGAAAGAGTTTCTTTTTAATAAAAAGAGGAAAAAGAGGTTTCAGATGAAAACTTTCATTTTGTTTTCAATATTTCTTTCTATTTTGGGTAATCAAAGCGACATTTTGAGCGCAACAAAATAAAACAGTTGTTATGGTTACAATTTTCTTGTTTTCTCCACCCCATACACTTTCAGCATGTTGGAGAATCCTCATGAAAAAAAAGGTTCTCGAGATTGAAGACCCTGTTTCCTTGGTGACTGCTCATTGAGAAATTTCATAACAACACTGCTCTTTTTGTCTCCGCTGTTTTTGTTGCTTAACTGATATGATCCGAGAAAATCTTTAAAAATAGATTTTGGAAGTTAGAAATCAAATACCACACGTTGCTGGAAACAAATAATGCGCAATTTATTAACAAATAAATTTAGCCGGTGCTTAAATCTGAGGTAATTTGTGGTTAAAGTTCAAGTGAGCACATTTGCACATGTTAATCCAATGAATGTTACTGCACAAATGTGCAGAAGGCCACAAACATCTGTTCTCAAATGTTATCAAATGTCAAAACTAGCTAACGAATAAGAGACGTTTAAAAGTTTTGGTCAGTGAATGATGACGTAGGATTTATTTCGAAAAGATTTATTTTAACATATTTTAAAGTAATATTCTGAAACTGATTATTTTCGAAAGGGATACGGTATATTTCGAAATTTTAAATTTTTGAATAAAAATGATTTATATCGAGAGGATTCATTTCAAGCGAGGGATTTATCGGATAATTTTTTTCGAGAAATTTTAAATTTTTTTCGAGAAATTTTAAATTTTTTTCGAGAAATTTTAAATTTTTTTCGAGAAATTTTAAATTTTTTTCGAGA